>JASTWK010001163.1:0-47459 GCA_030770225.1 Temnothorax unifasciatus
TATTATATCTTAACTAGATAGACTTACCAAACGTCGCGAAATATGTAAGAGAAATAATTTAAGACTTGAAAGTTATTGGAATTATTCTATATATATATGTTACAGTTAAAACCCGAAATCCGTCAAAACCCGAATTTACTAGTAAATTCTAGTTTTAACTAAGCCCTTTCGGTAATTCGCGTTCTAACTGAAAGAATTTAGTTAAAACTAGAATTGACCGAATGCTTTAGTACATTCGCGTTTTAACTGAAATAATTTAGTTAAAACTAGAATTAACTGACCGCTTTAGTAAATTCGCGTTTAACTAAAATAATTTAGTTAAAACTAGAATTGACTGATTGCTCTTAGTGAATTCGCGTTCTAACGTGTCGCCGGCGCGCTTGTCAATTGTTTACGTGCAGTCGTGCAAGTCAGATGTGTTCGGTTGTTCTTTCTGCGCAGACATTGGCGATGAGTGATGGAGAAAATGGAATGTGAGAATTTGTCTAGAAAAAGCTGGAAATTGCGTTTCCTCGAGGAATTGCTAACTTTAGAAAGGAAGGAAAGTCACTATAATGTGATAAAAAGAGATGAATACGATAAGTTATTAGCGGAGACTGAAGAAGCTAAAGCTGCAATAAAGAAGACGCCTTTGCAATACCGAAGAGTTAAAAGATTTGATGTTTTTGAAATCGGTGGAACGAAAAAGTTGATTTCAACAGGCGAACCAGTCAAGTATTATTTGCCAGCAGAAGAAATATACGACGTCATAGAAAGTGCGCATATAGCTGTAGGACATGGAGGTCGAGACAGAATGAAGAAGGAAACATCGAGGAAATACGCCAATATAACTAATGAAATGATAAATATTTTTTTATCAATGTGCGAAACTTGTCAACAAAAAAGAAACAAACGCAAGAAAGGTTTGGTTTCTAAGCCGATCCTTCACTCAGAAATGAATAGCCGTTGTCAAGTAGATTTAATCGACATGCAATCTCAGGCTGATGAGCAATTTAAATTTATTATGGTTTACCAAGACCATTTAACGAAATTTATTTTACTGCGAGCGCTCCAGAGCAAAGAGCTGAAGAAGTTGCTTTGCAACTTACTGATATTTTTTTGACATTTGGAGCTCCCTGTATTTTACACTCTGATAATGGTAGAGAATTTGTCAATTCTGTCATAGAAGAGTTATTTACATATTGGCCGGAGTTAAAAATTGTTCACGGAAAGCCAAGACATAGCCAAAGTCAGGGTTCAGTTGAAGAGCCAACCAGGACATAGAAAACATGTTGGCTTCATGGCTGAAAGACAACAATACCACCAAATGGTCGAATGGTCTTAAATTTGTACAATTTATGAAAATAGAACACTTCATTTTGGAATCAAACAATCACCTTATAAAGCAATGTTTGGAATTGAACCAAGAGTTGGACTGACGACATCATCCTTGCCATCTGATATAATTACAAATATCCATGATGAAGATGACCTTCAGAACATAATCGAGCAGATGAATACAGAGCACGAGGAAACTGAAATAATTGAAGAAGTACAAGAAGATGAAGCGGAAGCGATGCTAACTACAATATCGTCAAACATCTCCTTAGCCAGGAAGGAAGCCAAAGAAAATTGGAGAAACAGGCCAAACGAATGAAATTGATTTCCGATGCAACTCATCCTCCGGTTGATATAGGAGGTAATATCATTATACCTATTCCAGATGTCGACAGAGGAAAGGCAGACTTACGAAATCTCATAGGTATCGTTCTTGAAAGAAATGAAGATGGATTATACAAAATTGGCACAAAGGACGGAATTCTAAATAAATTATATTGCAGGTAAGTTTGGTGAATTTCCAAGCCGATTAATAATTCAGAAAATATGTTACATTAATATTTTTTTCAGATCTGAATTTGATAAATCTCCTCAAATATTCTTGACTCAAGAACAAGTGCCGAAACAGGAAATTTCCTTGAGAACTGCAGCTAAAAAAGGCGCCGTTGGTACAGGACAAGGCTTTGTCCGCTGTGCTTGCACAAAAAATTGTACTTCAAAGCGTTGCTTTTGTATGAAAAAGGGCAATCTTTGCAACTCTAAATGCCATAACAGTATGCCTTGTAAGAATAAGTAGTTTTGAGCTATATAAAACTATTTTCTAATTTCTAATTTCATCCAGTTATTCGTAGCATTTAGTTTTAAGGGTGAAAGATACAGTATTATATAAAAAATATTATTATTAGGTATTATTACTTATAAAGTTTATTACTTATAATATTATTATTTATATTACCTATTACTTATATTATATTATTACTTATATAATTACTTAAATTAAAATTTTAACTTCACTGACAATTTATTTTAAAAAATATTGTTCGAAATGTTTCTTTTCTCTCCTATATAATCAACATAATAAAATGTTTGTTACGGAATAAGTTACAAAACCAATATAATCTGACCGCAATGATAATAAACATTATCAATCAGCATTATTTCAATATAATTATAATGCAAGAATCTTAATTTTTATTTAGTGAATATTATACATCATTATATATGTGTTACGCCCAAACACCGAAATCGCTATGTAGGTTAGTGACGCGCTTTAAACACTTAAATACTTTTAAAGCGCGTCACTCACACACACACACACACACACACACACACACACACACATGCGGGGGTGCAAGGGGGGCCGAAGGCCTTCAGCCCCTTCTTCCGCATCCACCTCCACTGGTAGGCAGCGTGGACCTCGCTTTAGGAATTTCGCGTTTTGACTGTAAGAGAAACACGTTAGACCGCGAATTTACTAAAGCAGTCGGTTATTCTAGTTTTAACTAAATTTTTCAGTTACCCAGACAACAAATATACATCCAAAATACGTCTATGGGACATCATACAAGATATCCCGCGATCGTAATGGGATTGTCTCATGGGATGCCCATAGGACAGTAAATGTCCGCTTTTTTTACCGCAATGGGACAATCTTGCAGACGTCTTAAAAAAGTCCTTACGATGTCCCAAAATTTTTATAAGATATCGAAAGGATATTTAAATATACATCCAAAATACGTCTATGGGACATCATACAAGATATCCCGCGATCGTAATGGGATTGTCTCATGGGACGCCCATAGGACAGAAAATGTCCGCTTTTTTACCGCAATCCCACAGCTGACGTCCACAGGATATCTGAGGCAGATCGAAAAATATCGCAAGATATTAATTAATGGGCGCAGTTACTTTTATATTCAAGCGGTTATATCTACCTTATTGGATTGTGAATCGCAAAGGGGTAGAAAAGAAAGGTGACACATGCTTGCATTTTAAACAATTAACGTATATTTACATTATATACAGATATGCGTAGGCGACTAGCGCCTAAGAAGATCTGTCAGGCGACGCAGGAGGTCCCCTTATATACAGGTCGTGGTCGAATTTGAAATACGCGAAACGGTACAGGCGATGCGGCGCCTAGCGACGTTAATGCGAAGTAGCCGCCGGTAATACAGGTACCGTAGAGTTATCGCGCGGGCGTTCACCATGAGTGGCGTAGACTTCCACAATTATATAACACTCGCGATATTGTATGGATATTTAAAGTATTTTTTTCTTAAGAACTTTTGGAATTATGAGGCTTGAAAGTTCTAGTATTTTGACATAAAATACAAAATATCTTGTAAAACATTAAGTTTTCGGTAATGTTACCTTAATACTTTTATGCACAGAATAATGAGACGAATCAATTGGTATAAAAAAAGGCATAGTTCCTTTAAGAAAAAATATGTAATTTGCAACACGCATTTGCATACTTTTTCTTAAAAGCAACTATGTCTTTTTTTTCGTAAAACCACCCCCCGTCCAAGTATATGGAGCCCAAACGGGGTTTGCGGGGGGAATGAGACCTAGGGGAATGGATAGCCCTTTTCAAACGCAACAACTTTGCATAAGGTCGCAACCCCCGCAAAATTCTCGTTTGGCCACTAAAAATCAAAAACCACCCCCGTCCAAGTATATGGAGCCCAAACGGGGTTTGCGGGGGGAATGAGACCTAGGGGAATGGATAGCCCTTTTCAAACGCAACAACTTTGCATAAGGTCGCAACCCCCGCAAAATTCTCGTTTGGCCACTAAAAATCAAAAACCACCCCCGTCCAAGTATATGGAGCCCAAACGGGGTTTGCGGGGGGAATGAGACCTAGGGGAATGGATAGCCCTTTTCAAACGCAACAACTTTGCATAAGGTCACAACCCCCGCAAAATTCTCGTTTGGCCACTAAAATCAAAAACCACCCCCGTCCAAGTATATGGAGCCCAAACGGGGTGTGCGGGGGGGATGAGACCTAAGGAAACGGATAGCCCTTTTCAAACGCAACAACTTTCCATAAAGTCGCAACCCCCGCAAAAATCTCGTTTGGCCGCTAAAAATCGAATACCACCCCCGTCCAAGTATACAGAGCCCAAACGGAGTGTGCAGGGGGGATGAAACCTAAAGGGATAAATAGCCCTTTTCAAACGCAACAACTTTTCATAAGATTGCAACCCCCACAAAAATTTTATTTGGCCGCTAAAAATTGAAAACCACTCCCGTCTAAGTATACAGAACCCAAACGGGCCACCCCGTTAAATCATCCTATATTAACCTTGAATAGATCAAGATCTTACTGATATCTCCTATAGACAGCCATAAGACGTCTAACAAAGTATGTGAAAAGGAAGGGGTAACGAACGTCTATGAAATATAATTTTGCATCCGAATCTGTCAATGGGTACATCTATGGGATGTCTTTTAGAGAATGCGCTTTGCTCGTCTATGCACTGTTATGGCAGAGTATCCTTAAATCATCCTATATTAACCTTGAATAGATCAAGATCTTACTGATATCTCCTATAGACAGCCATAAGACGTCTAACAAAGTATGTGAAAAGGAAGGGGGTAACGAGACGTCTATGAGATATAATTTTGCATCTGAATCTGTCGATGGGTACATCTATGGGATGTCTTTTAGAGAATGCACTTTGCTCGTCTATGCACTGTTATGGCAGGATATCCTTGAATCATCCTATATTAACCTTGAATAGATCAAGATCTTACTGATATCTCCTATAGACAGCCATAAGACGTCTAAAAAAATATGTGAAAGAGAAAGGGTAACGAGACGTCTATGAGATATAATTTTGCATCCGAATCTGTCGATGGGTACATCTATGGGATGTCTTTTAGAGAATGCGCTTTGCTCGTCTATGCACTGTTATGGCAGGATATCCTTAAATCATCCTATATTAACCTTGAATAGATCAAGATCTTACTGATATCTCCTATAGACAGCCATAAGACGTCTAACAAAGTATGTGAAAAGGAAGGGGTAACGAGACGTCTATGAGATATAATTTGCATCCGAATCTGTCGATGGGTACATCTATGGGATGTCTTTTAGAGAATGCGCTTTGCTCGTCTATGCACTGTTATGGCAGGATATCCTTGAATCATCCTATATTAACCTTGAATAGATCAAGATCTTACTGATATCTCCTATAGACAGCCATAAGACGTCTAAAAAAATATGTGAAAGAGAAAGGGTAACAAGACGTCTATGAGATATGATTTTGCTTTCGAATTTGTCAATGGATACATCTATGGGATGTCTTATAGAAGATGCGCTTTGCTTGTCTATGCACTGTTATGGCAGGATATCCTCAAACTATCCTATATTAATCTTGAGTAGATCAAGATCTTACTGATAGCTCTTATGGACAGCCATAAGACGTCTTATCCTGCCGAGACAGAAATGGGACAATATCAGGATGATCCCGAGATCAATTTTGCTGTGTGGGTAGAACGCGAATATACTAAAGCACTCGGTCAATTCTAGTTTTGACTAAATTATTTCAGTTAGAACGCGAATTGCCGAGCTGGCTTAGTTTAAAACTAGAATTTACCAGTAAATTCGGGGTTTGACGGATTTCGGGTTTTAACTGTAACATATATATTTTTTAATTTAAATATTTTAATTTAAATAAATATATTTATTTATTTATTTATTTAATTATAATTTTATTTATTTATTTATTTATTTAAATTAAAATATCGTAAAAAGTATACATTATATAAGATGTCTTGTTCCTACTTGTTATCAGATGTTACGCTGTAAGATGTCTTTTACTGTGTATACACCCTGTATGTGTCCTTTTGACAGCTGTCTTAACCTCTCACTGCAGCTCACTGCTGGTCACGGCAGCTCCCTAGACGCAGTGGCTCGCAGTCTCTAAATATTCGTGCTTTCCAAAACCCACCCAAAAAAAAGTGTTGCAACCTTTCTGTGATCGACACACGCCATACACATACACATACCTACATGATGTGCAAAATCCGACCGAGCAACCTCCTTGTAGTGCACATCGGGTTACGGAAATGCCGGCGGTATGTGATGAAATCATAAAAAAATAAGGGTTACTTTAAAGTGCGATATCTCGCTAAATAATCGGCGTAGGCCAAAGTTTTTTTTTCCATTTGAAAGGGCAAAGTCCGTACTTTGAGATGGTATTAATGATTATGTTTGCTAATTTTTTTATTAGGCAGTGGAAGACTGTAAATTTCAAGATTTTGGATATCTCAAATTCTTATTCAAAGCTACCTACACAGCAAAATATATCTGAGATATAGCCAGATATCTTTATGCCTACAATTTTAAGTCAAATCTCAGATATCTTATTTTCAGATATTCACAGAATATCTGCAGAACATCATTACTCGATATTACATTATATCTTAAAAAAAAACATCTCTGCAACATTTGCATTTGAATATATATATGGTCGATTTATAGTTATCTCTTATATTTTATAAAAATCAACTCAAGTTTATTATAAAACAATCCGAGAGGACTTGGATGCCGTACCGATTCGTCCCGGCGAAAGTAACATGCCGTGAGGGGACTCAGAAAATTTTCGCTCGGGCGAGCGCTAGTAATATGCGCTATCATGACGCTATCGTATCTTCTCGTAACCAAAAATCCTTACGCACTAGGATAAAAGGCAAACCTGATACTTCGCTCTAATATTTTTCGTGCACACAGTGCAGAGATGGCAAAATGCAAAATATTGGAATAGTATCAAAGCATAATTTTGAATTTATTGCGAATTCTTATAAAAAGAACTTTTTTTTATATTTGAAGAAAGACTCAGAATTGATGACATAAAAATGAATTTCTTTTGAACTCTTAAGAATCATTTTAGAACAGAGAATAAATACGAAAGAACAATTAATTTCATAAATCAAGATTTTAAAAAGAATTCTTTTCTTCTTGCTATATGGGTTGTATATAACATATCTGCTTTTAAATGAGGCATAGATATCCGATATATATGCAGAATCAGATATCATATCTGAGATAAAATTATCATGGCTTTTTATAATCTTGGAGATGTCTCTGAGTTATTCTCATGATATCTTGCGCAATCAGATATTCCGTCATTCAGATATCTTCTAGATGGCTTGGTGATATATTTTGCTGTGTGGGTAACCACGCTTTTGAGTATTACATTTACGCAGAATGCAAAGTTTTCTACAAAAACAAGAAATTGAGAAATTATTACAGAATATATACTTCTAGAGAAATTATTAATTATTTCTAAAGAAATGGTAAATATACGTATAAAGTTGACAAGAAGTATCACATCTTTTAAATTGTGTTCTTTTAAAATGTGTTTCACGATTACGGTTGTGATTTGACTTACAGTAGTATAAGTGGAATTTGTGAGACTCGTCCGAATATCATGTGGAGCAGAGCAAATATGGCTGCTGTGATCTTTCTTCTAGGATGGCTATGCGTTTTCTCTCGTGCAGAAGGTAGGTATTTCTATTTATATATATATAAGATTAACAAAACAAATAATTCGACAAGACAAACTCTATTAAACAACACTTGACCGATGAATAAATAAAAAAAAAAAATTTTTTTAAATATTTTATTTAGTATTTTAAAATATTTTGTTTTATAATAAATATTTCTTTAATCTAAACAATACTTACTGAAATAAAAATTTAAAAGATTGTTTGTAATAACATATGCCTTCCACATATGTTGTAACATGTAATATCCTTGGATTGATTGTAACGATAAAACTGTCGATCATCAGCGAGCAATGCTGAGGTAACGTTGGCCGACGCCGAAGCGGAAACCATTCTCGAGCGAGCGGCCACGTGGTTATGGAGTCAACGGGATAAGGATGCCAGTTGGGGTAACGACACACATCGAGTACTTCTGGTTCTTCGTCTGGCCAATCTTTCCCGTGATGATAACGTTGCACCGCCGGCGCCTCTTGAATTGCAACTCATTGCCAAACAGATGGAACTTGAAATTGTGCTTTTGCTCTGGAGGTAAAAATCTGTGATAATTGCTTTAATCTGTACAATTATTAAAAAAAAATGCTTGCTTTATTTGCTCTTAAAAAAATAGGTTTTGCATTTTCTGTTTTATTTTATTGCATTTTTGGAGATAAATTTATATTAATGATGTCAATTGCTTAGTTGAATTTAAAAAGAGAATGTAACTCTCATATTATTTTCAAAAAAGCTTTCTCAATTTTAATATCAAGCGACGCGTAATATCGCAATGCAAAGTACATAAAAAGGGTGACTGATCATGTGACTACGTCACTACATAAACGAGGTGTTACCAAGCTTATTTCTATTTTAAGCTATTTCGAAATTCTTATGTTAAATGAGCTCTCGAGTTATGTATTGTATATGTATATATCTCAAAATCTCAAGATCTATTACGCAAAAAGTGACATTTTTGGAGTTTTAAGTTCAGTTTTAATCAAATGTTTGTCACGCACATATTCTCATCGATTTTATCTCTCGAGGAACTTTTTCAATGTCTACCCACACAGCACAAAATATTTTAAAAATATTTTAAAAATATTTTAAAAATATTTTTTAGGAAGATTAAAATAATTCACAAAAATATTTTTAGAATGTTTCTAAGTCTGCCAGATCATGTCAGAAAAATATTTTTAAAAGATTGCAAATAGATATATTTAATAATATTTGTAAAATCTTTCAGAAATATTGCTTCAAAAAATAAAATACCCAATCAGCAATAATTATTGCAAGTAATCATGTTTGAAAGACGGTTTTTTTAATATTTGAAAAATATACTTCTTTATATCTTACTTTGGAAAATATTATTTTGTAATTTATATATCATCGCAGCAGTGTTGTGTCCAACATCGTGTGAAAAAGAAACGTACTTTGTGCGAGAGAGAAAGGTATAGTGGATCCTCTGCAATGCGCGTGCGCAGATATAACCATATAGCAGACGATGCATGGCGCATTGCGGGCAATTAGGATCCACTACCTTTCTCTCTCGCACGATGTTGGACACGGCTCGTTCCACGAGAGGTATAGGCAATGTCCCTTCCAGTTATATCCCATCACAATACAGCACAAAATATTAAAATGGTTTTAAGAATATTTTAAAAAGGTTTAAAAACCTTTTGTGGTAACGATTTTAAGAATATTTTAAGAATTATTTTAAAAATATTTATAAAAATGTTTTTTTTTATCACCCAGAAAATATTTTCTTAAATATTTGAAATATATTTTTGAAATATTAATTCAAATCTACATATTTAATGTTTTATAATCTTGGTCCAAAATATTTAAAAAATATTTTAAAATTTATTATTAACTTATTTATCATCTTTTTTCAAATATTTGTAAAATTTTATAAAATATTCTTAATTAAGACAGATGCATAGTAGCGCATATTTCCATGCTGGTTTGTAACGATGCCGTTAGGCGACGCATAACGGTAAGACTAATTCGTAAGTAAATTTCTGTTGGGGGCTAATATAAGTTGGTCTCCGGCGAAGCAAAATCATGACATTCATTCATTCGTAAGACATATCTTTGCCAGCAATACAACGCAAAGCTCACCCAACACTGCTGTGCGATGATATAGAATATAGATATACAAAATAATATTTTCCAAAGTAAAATGTAAAGATATATATTTTTCAAATATTAAAAAAATCTTTCCAACGAAACAATTATTGCTAATTGGGTTAAACATATTTCATTTTTGGAAGCAATATTTATAAAAAATTTTACAAATATTATAGAATATGTTTATTTGCAATCTTTTAAAAATATTTTTGAAAAAAATTTTCTGACATGATTTGGCGGACATAGAAACATTTTAAAAATATTTTTGTGAATTATTTTAATCTTCCTAAAAAATATTTTAAAAATATTTTAAAAATATTTTGTGCTATATGGGATATGTTTTAAGATATTAGTCGCACATTAACAACTAAAATTTACATACGAGTTAGTCTTACCATTATGCGCCGCCTAGCGGCGTTGTTGCGAACTAGCACGGAAAGATGCATCTTTCTTAATTAAAAATATTTTTTTTAATATTTTAGAACAAGATTATAAAACAATAAATACACAGGAAAAAATACTAGAATCGAGAAAATGTAATTACTTGGTCTTCAGTTTTTAAAATAAAAAATAAAACCCAAGTACGTATCTTTGTGTTCCCATTCAAGGATCTGCCTATTCCAACCTAAATAGTAGTAGCTTTAAGGTTGTATGACTCGTAAGATCTTTGCCAAAAGTTTAAGAAACGTAACATAAAGCTAATTAACATATTTAACAAGATATTCTTTACTGGAAGTAATATTTATATTAATATTTTATTAAAATAACGATTGCCTGTGTTTTTAAGAGCTATAGAGACATTTTTATGCATATTTTCTTGTATGTAAACTTTCACTTTTAATGGTTTTTAGAAAGACTGTACCTGACTTGCAACTGACACAAACGAAAATCTGAAAGTGTGAAAATCTTTAAAAAGTAACAAAACATAGTAATTACTGTTTAAAAATACTAATAAAATTATATTACGTTATTTATTTACGTTATTTATTAATAAATTAAATATAATAGCTCTCATAAAAAAGTATTTTGATCGCGGCAACGTCGGATTTTCTGTAAGTTGGTAGCATTGATCTCACTCGACATCAGCTGCGTGAACACAAAGTGTGCTCCGAGCACGTGTAATAGACACATCGTTTGAGGTTAGTTTTCGCTTGCGCTACGACGGCTGGATTCGGGGAGCGCGCTATATTAGCGCTATTTGCTTATTCTATCCTTGTTTTACACCTGATGAGTGACAAAGATAGAATAATGCAATAGCGCTAATAGCGCGCTCCCCGAACGCAGCCAATGCAAAGTAAAACGTTACATGTGGAAAAAAAAGTTGTCACTGGTTATAACATTATTTATGACATTTTGATATTAATTATATTTTGATATACAGGAGGCTCTATTGAAAAAAGTAACGGACCTCTGTAGTATTTGTTATCCTTTACGGAGAGTGACGGAGAGAGAGCCCTGATAACCGCCAACGATAGAAAACGATAAAAAATTTCTTATCGTTTTTAATACGGTTAGTGAATCGTTTATTTACGGTACTCTATCAGAAACTCACGTTACAAAATACTTGGAATCTTATCGTAAATGTCTTATCAGCTGCACATCAGTTTCTATCGTTTTTAATATGGTTAATGAATTGTTTGAATCGGTTTTAGTCAATCCATTTCAATCCTTACGAATCGTAAATTAAGGAAACAGATTCATATCGATTCATTTCTTTCAATCGGTTTTTATTGTTTTGAAGAATGCCGGGAACGGGGAAACTAGCGCCACGAGTCGGAGGCCGCTGGGCTCGGTTTTCGGTGTCCGGGGCGGCTACCGCCAGGAGGTCCTTACATGAAGAGATCCCTCCAGTTACGATACTGGATTTCTCTGCTTTTTGCTTCGCAGAGGGTCTGCTTATATATTATGACTGGATGTATTTAAATACGAGAAGCGTTTTTCATCATGCGCGGTTTAGCGGCATTGTCGCGAACTAATCGCCGATTTGGTTGATGCGGATTCAATTTATATCATTGATATACGATAGAAAACGAACCGATTTGCTGCCGTAAAAAAGTAGCCCAGTCAAATGGGTATTTTACAAGGAAATAATACGGGACTTCCGGTCGGAGCGTGGAACGAGCGGTTGGCTCATTGAAGGAAACGGTGGAAAAACGGAGTAAAAGGAAGAAGACAAGAAGGAAGTCCGTAGGAAAAGATGGAACTGACGGAGAAAGAACAGGGGAAGATGAGGAAATGAAGAAAACGAGCGGAAAGAAACACGAGGAAGGAACGAGGAGATTTCCGAAAAGAAAAAGATTGGAGGTTAGGACTGACGAAAGGATCAGAATGCGAAGGTAGGGAGAGATCAGCAAGGACGGGGAGCCGCGCAAGCGTACTGGCGAGAGAGGCACCGGAAGGCGACGGCTAAGAGGAGGTGGCGCGGAGGCGAGAGCGGAGATGGCGCTGGATGTAGAAGATAAGTTCCGGATGCGGCCGAGACGGCGCGGGGCGCTGGCCCCTCCAAAAGAGTGGGTTGGCGCCACTGCGGGGCGTCGAGGCGCAACAACGGGGCGAATGATTGGCGGGCGGAGCAGACGCAAGCGCAGACAGAGGCGAAGAAGAGAGACGAATCGGCGCTGGATATAAGTAGGGTTGGCAGGCCTGAAGAAAGATTGTTAGGTTGGCGCGTGAACGGATCAAGCTGCAAGCGTCAAGCAAACGGCGAATAAGGCGAGTAAAAGATACGTGAAATTGAGGAATGAGAAAAAGGATATTCTCGAGGGAGAGAACAGAGGAAAGTAAGTGATAAAATAGGGTCAACAGCAAGACACGCAGAGAGAGCGGAGAAGGCTAAGAAGGAAGACAGAGGCGGAAAAGAAAGAAAATAGGTTATAAGCACTAATATGGTTTTCTCTTTAATGCAGTGGCAGGTGAGGAAAAAACAGCGAGAGCAGAGCATAGGAGGGAGGAGATAGACTGGATTAAGGAAGCCATGAAAGAAATAAGGGAGGTAGGACAGGAAATTAAAGAAGAACTAAGAAGGGAAGGCAAAGAAATCAAAAAGAAATTAAAGGAAATAAGTATGAGATTGGAAAGACTGGAGATACGAATGAGGCAGAGCAATGAGAGCGAAAGACAAGACGAGACAGAAGAGAGAGAAGCGGACGTAAGTAGCCGAAAAGGACGAGAGGGGTGTGAAGCAGAGAGGGGAAAGAAGAACAGCGAGAGGACGACGAGGACAGAGTCGACGGAAGAGGAGGACGTAGAAAGCAGCGAAGAAGGGTGGATCGAGGAGAGATGGGGAAGAGACTGGTGGAAGGAAGCAGAAAGCGAGGAAGAAAAGGAAAGCAAGAACAAGAGGAAACAAGAGGAGGCTAAAAGAACTGAGGTTAGAAAGGAAGAGGATGAAGCAGATAAAAGAAGAGGATGGAACGAAAAGGAACCCGGAAGAAGAATACTAGAAGAAGAGGGAGATAGAAATAATAAAGAAAGAGAAATTAAGAAAGAAGAAAGAGAGCTTGAAATAAGAGGCAAAGGGATGGAAAGCATGGTAGAAAAGGACAAAGCGAGGCGAAGAGCAGACAACAGGGAGGAAGAAGTAAGGAAAAGAAGAGAAAGAAGAGTAAGAGAGAAAGAACAGAAAGAAAAGAAAGAAAAAAGAGAAAAGGAACAAAAGAAGAAGAGAAGCCTAATATGGAGAAGAGTAGCAGGAGAGGGACCGAAAGAAAGGAAGGAGCTAGCAGAAATAATAATGGAGAAGGCGACAGGAAGAATTATACCTATAAAGGGGGTGGTAGAGGTGATGGGAGCAGACAAAAGAGAGATGATGTTTATGGAGCTAGAGGAAGAAGAAGACAAGGAAGAGATAATTGAAAAGAGCGGAGAAATTTGGAGGAGATGGGAAGTCGGTGTGGACGAAGAGCTGACAATCGAGGAGAGGGCGTACAGGCATAAGCTGGTGAAGAAAGCGAAAGAAGAGAGAGCAAAAGGAAGGTCGGTAGTACTGACAAATAGAAGATTATGGATCAATGGGAGGGAGATAAGATGGGATGAAGAGGGAGAGAGATGGAGGAGGATATGAAGCCAGAACACGCAGGAATCAGGAAGGTGAGGAGGAGAAGTAAGAAAGACAGAAAAGAAAAAGTAAAGAGCAAAAAGGCGACAAAAAGAGGAGCGAACATAGAAGGAGAGGAACAATAGCTGCACGGAAAACAAAGAAGCATAAGCAGAGGAGAAGAAAGAAGAATTTAGGAGCATAAAGGACAAGAAGAAGCCGGAAAGCGAAATGAGTGTGTAAGGGTGAGTGGGAGAGAGAGAGAGATACGGAGTGAGAGAGAGGGAGAGAAGAGAAAGAGAGAGAGGTTTAGGAGCGAATAAATGAAGCAATAAATGGAGATAAATAAAAAAGGCATTAAAGGTAGCATAGGGCAAAAGGAAAAGAAGATACTTAAAGTCGACTTGCTGGAATATTGCGGTTATAAGTGTGTCAATGCGCGTAAATGTGTCAGGATGAGTGTGTGTGTGTGTGTGTGTGTGTGTGTGTGTGTGTGTGTGTGTGTGTGTGTGTGTGTGTGTGTGTGTGTGTGTGTGTGTGTGTGTGTGTGTGTGTGTGTGTGTGTGTGTGTGTGTGTGTGTGTGTGTGTGTGTGTGTGTGTGTGTGTGTGTGTGTGTGTGTGTGTGTGTGTGTGTGTGTGTGTGTGTGTGTGTGTGTGTGTGTGTGTGTGTGTGTGTGTGTGTGTGTGTGTGTGTGTGTGTGTGTGTGTGTGTGTGTGTGTGTGTGTGTGTGTGTGTGTGTGTGTGTGGTGTGTGTGTGTGTGTGTGTGTGTGTGTGTGTGTGTGTGTGTGTGGTGTGTGTGTGTGTGTGTGTGTGTGTGTGTGTGTGTGTGTGTGTGTGTGTGTGTGGTGTGTGTGTGTGTGTGTGTGTGTGTGTGTGTGTGTGTGTGTGTGTGTGTGTGTGTGTGTGTGTGTGGTGTGTGTGTGTGTGTGTGTGTGTGTGTGTGTGTGTGTGTGTGTGTGTGTGTGTGTGTGTGTGTGTGTGTGTGTGTGTGTGTGTGTGTGTGTGTGTGTGTGTGTGTGTGTGTGTGTGTGTGTGTGTGTGTGTTGTGTGTGTGTGTGTGTGTGTGTGTGTGTGTGTGTGTGTGTGTGTGTGTGTGTGTGTGTGTGTGTGTGTGTGTGTGTGTGTGTGTGTGTGTGTGTGTGTGTGTGTGTGTGTGTGTGTGTGTGTGTGTGTGTGTGTGTGTGTGGGTGTGTGTGTGTGTGTGTGTGTGTGTGTGTGGTGTGTGTGTGTGTGTGTGTGTGTGTGTGTGTGTGTGTGTGTGTGTGTGTGTGTGTGTGTGTGTGTGTGTGTGTGGTGTGTGTGTGTGTGTGTGTGTGTGTGTGTGTGTGTGTGTGTGTGTGTGTGTGTGTGTGTGTGTGTGTGTGTGTGTGTGTGTGTGTGTGTGTGTGTGTGTGTGTGTGTGTGTGTGTGTGTGTGTGTGTGTGTGTGTGTGTGTGTGTGTGTGTGTGTGTGTGTGTGTGTGTGTGTGTGTGTGTGTGTGTGTGTGTGTGTGTGTGTGTGTGTGTGAGAGAGAGAGAGAGAGAGAGAGAGAGAGAGAGAGAGAGACCTCTCTCCGCGTACCACCACTCCACTAAAAAAAAACAGAAACGCACAGAAACAAGGAAGAAACAAGATAATTCTTTACAATTTAAGTAAAACACCACCCAAGACTCCTCGTAAAACTCTTTATTTATAAATGCTTAACAAAGTTTATTTACAATCCGGGTTCCGTTTTACCCTAAACTTTCTCTTTCTAATTCCCTTACGGAGTACAGAGCTAGCCTATCCGAGTGAACTACCTTTTTCCTATGCCTAGGTGACTTCTGGATACAGTACACTACATCACTCAATTTCTTCACTACGCAAAAGGGCCCCTCCCAATTGCTTTGCAACTTCGGGGCTTTACCTTTAGTTCTACGAGGATTGTAGAACCAGACCTTCTGCCCCTCCTGAAAAAGAATTCGCCTGGCACCACGATCATACCAAGCTTTTACCCGGGAAGATTTGACATCCATTCGTTTCCTCACTTCAAGATGTATTTCCTCAAGTTTCTTTTTAAGATTCCTAACGAAGCTCCCCTCCGTTTGCACCTCTCCTTCATGACATCTTGGAGGACCTCCCTGTAACAAATCTAACGGTAATCTTAGATCACGAGCAAAACATAATTCCGCAGGAGTAGCGCCAGTTGTCTCATGTTTTGATGACCTATAAGCCATCAAAAACATGGGCACCCACCGATCCCAATCTCTCTGATTATCAGAAACAAATTTCGCAAGATAATTAGTAATCGTTTGATGTTGACGCTCAACTTGTCCATCCGATTGAGGATGCAAGGCAGTAGTTCTTGTTTTCCTAATTCCAAGAAGATTCATTAATTCTGCAAACAACTTCGATTCGAAGTTCTTTCCTTGATCCGTGTGTACCTCCAAGGGAACCCCGTATCTAGAGATGACTTGATAGGCGAAGACCTCCGCTACAGTTTTAGCTCTTATGTTTTTCAGAGGAAATGCTTCCACCCATTTGGTGAAGCAATCAACAATTACAAGGAGATATCTATTTCCTGAATTAGTCGTAGGAAGGGGACCGAGAACATCCATTTGAATCCTCTCGAACGGTGCCCCCACATTGTAGACTTGTAAAGGGGATTTCCCTTTCCCAGAGGGACCCCTCTTAGAAACGCAGATTTCACAAGATCTGCACCAGTCCTCAACATCCTGTTTACATGTTGCCCAGTAAAAACGCTTGCGAATCTTTGCCAAAGTTTTGTTGACTCCAAAATGTCCGCCCGAAGAAGAATCGTGGGCTTCTTCCAGAATCTCTTTGACACGGGATCGTGGAATAACAAGCTGGAGAAAACTTGTTTTCAAATTCGGAGCCTCCCATCTCTTGTACAGGATTCCTCCCTTAACAACTAACGCATCCCAATGCGACCAATAAATCCGAGCAGAGATGTCTCTATCAGGGATTTCCGAGCGTGGAGGACGGATTCCGGCTTCCTTAGCCCGTAGGATAAATCCTATTCCCACGTCCTCCTCTTGTTCCTTGCGCCAAATTTCTAGATTCCCTCCCTGAAAAATTAAACGAGCAATCGTTCCATCCTGCTCCTCAGCAGACTTTCTCTCGACCTTGGAACAATATCCGCAGTCGAATTTTTCACACTGTCGTCTAGATAGTCCATCCGCATTTTTATGAGATTGGCCTTTACGATGAACAACCTCGAACTCATATTCTTGGAGTCTTTCCAACCATCGTGCAAGCTGTCCCTCTAAATCTTTGAAAGACATGAGCCACTTTAGAGAAACGTGATCTGTACGGATTAAAAACTTTCGTCCTAAAAAGTAGTGACGGAAAAATCTAATAGAGTCAACTACCGCTAAGAGTTCCCGGCGAGTAACACAATAGTTTCTCTCAGCTTTATTGAGAACTCGACTAAAATAAGCTATAACCCTCTCTTCCCCCTCCTGTTTCTGCGATAAAACCGCACCAATACCGATATTCGAAGCATCCGTATCTAAAACAAATTCTCCCTCCCCTTTGGGAAAAGAAAGCACCGGAGGGGAAGATAAAACGCGTTTTAGTTCTTCAAAAGTCTTTTGACATTCCTCCTCCCAAATAAACTTAGTCTGATTCCCAGTAAGGGAGTAAAGGGGTTTCGCTAAAGAAGAAAATCCTTTAATGAATTTACGATAGTATGAACAAAATCCCAAGAAACTTCGTAACTGTGATTTGGTATGCGGAACTGACCAATCACAAACCGCAGATATTTTTTCGGGATCTGTGGCTATGCCCTTTGCCGAAACTACATGCCCCAAATATTTAACACTTTTCCCAAAAAAGGTACATTTCTTTGGATTAATCTTCAAATTCACTTTTCTTAATCGTAGAAACACTGTCTTTAAATTTTCCAACATTTCAGAAAAACTCTTTCCAAATATAATTACATCATCAAGGTATACTAAACAAATTTTCGACAACAAATCTTTTAAAACTCTCTCCATCAATCGTTGAAAAGTAGCAGGGGCATTGCAGAGGCCAAAGGGCATGACAGTAAACTGCCACAACCCGTTTCCAATAGAAAACGCAGTTTTCTCTTTATCCTCAGAACGAATTTTTATTTGCCAGTATCCACTTTTAAGATCTAAAGTACAAAACCAAACATTACCTGACAATTGATCGAAGATGTCATCAATTCTGGGCAAAGGATGGGAATCTTTTTTAGTAATGAAATTCACTCTCCTGTAATCCACACAAAATCTAATACTGCCATCCTTTTTCCTGACCAAAACTGCAGGCGAGATCCAGGGGCTTTGGGATTCCTCGATTACCCCCTGTTTCCACATATCCTCAATAATTTTATTAACTTCTTTTCTCATGTGCATAGGAATTCGACGGGGAGCCTGTTTTATAGGGGAAGAATCTTTCACATTTATCACATGCTCAATTACATCACAATTCCCTGCAACAATAGTTTCAGAGAACACATCCTGAAAATCTTTCAGAAAATCGGCAAAAATTTTTTTCTGAGCCTCAGTCAAACTCCCAGAATTGTTCTCAAAGAGTTCTTTTAAGATAGAAGAGTCTCCTTTCGTACAGGCTTCAATTCGAAAGCAATTTAAATTTTCTTTCTCATTTAATTTTGAATTACCAAAGAAAGGTTCAAAAATTCTATTCAGATTTACTTTTTCGAGAAAATCCTTTCCCAGTAAACATTGATCACTAATTTCTGCGACAAACAAGAAGATTTTAACAGAATATCCACCAATTTGAATATTCACCAAGACTCTAGATTTACAAGGAACCTTCTCTCCAGTCGGATATCTCAAACTACAATTTCCTATTTCAAATCTCTCTATCTCATCTCCAATCAATTTACTATTTATTATCGAGACATCGGAACCCGTATCTATCTTGAAAGAACAACATTTCCCATTTAATAGACCATCATAACAAAAATTATTCTTATAATCTATTTTAAAATCTTTCTTATAATCTATTTCAAAATCTTTAAATCGGCCAACTTTCGGGGAATTTTTCGTAAAAGTCGAGCCCACCCCGCTGAGCTCAACTAAACCGCGTTTCCCTCATTAGGGCATTCTGATCGGTAGTGTCCTGTTTTTCCACAAGACCAACACTCCCCCCGGCCGGCGCCAAATTTGCTGCCACGCCAATTCCCTTTCGCGCCCTTCCCTCCTTTCTCTTTTCCTTCACTCTTCCCTCTCTCGTTACGTTTCTCATCTTCGACCGTATTTCCAACTCCCTTTTTCACAAAATTTTTATTAAAATTTTCTCTATGCCTTTCGGAATTGTCCCCCTGAATAATTTTAAGCGCTTTGGCCCTTTCGACGGCCACATTCAGGGAGGTTATTCCCTCCATTTGCAGCGCTCGCCTGATAAAATTATCAGAAACAGCTGTAATGAACTGCGCGCAAGCGATTTTATCACGCAATTCGTAAGGGCACTCGGGGTACGCCAGGCGCGAGAGTTTGTCGATCTCCAAACCAAGTGCAGCCAAATCTTCCCCGAATTTTTGTTTTCGATTCGTGAATGCAATATAACTATTTTGCGATTGACGTCCCTCCCCGAAACGCAACTCAAGTTTTGCTTTTAATTCCGCGAAATTCAACTGTTCGACGTCCTGTACTGTCTCCAAAACCGAGCGCGCTTTCCCTCTCAGACTCGACGCTAACGCGATTGTTTTCGTAGCGTCATCCCAATTATTCGCCCGCGCAATTAAATTTAACTGCGAGAAATACTCATGTAACGAGACCGTTCCGTCGTACGTGTCGGGTTTGAGCTTGTATCCCAGCTCAGCACTCGCGACCGCGGCACTTCCACTCGCGCGCGCAGACCGTACCGCCGCGTCGCTCGCAATTGCGGCACTCTCTCTCGCGAGCGCGTTTCGCGTTTCCGCGCAGCTCGCGACCGCGGCTCTCTCTCGCGCGTACGCGTCTCGCGTTTCCGCACCGCTCACGACCGCGACTCTCTCCCGCGCGTACGCGTCCCGCGTTCCCGCGCCGCTCACGACCGCGGCTCTCTCCCGCGCGTACGCGTCCCGCATTTCCGCGGCACTCGCGTCTCGCGTCCCCGAGTCTCCGGACGCACTGTTATTAGAAGGACTTAGCTGAGTGCTGGAAATCGTCCCTCGGAGACGGCGGAGCTCCTCCTCCTGCTGGCGAAACGTCGCCGCGTATTCCCTCTCCCTCCGCGCCTGCTCTTCTCGCAGGAGTCGAACCTCCTGGATTACGGTCTGGAGGGTCGCCGTAATCGTTGTCATCGTTGTCCCTTCCGATTGGGGAGTCTCCACCCGAAGCCTCTTTCGCGAGGAAGGAGCCGAAGAAGTCATTGTGTCCTCAGGATCGTTGATGACGAGCCCCCAAAATGTTGCGCTCGTCCGCGCGTTCGCTGCTCACACACACACGCACCCACTCGCGAACGCGGCGCGCAATCCCGTTTCCGGGAATAAGAACTCTCGGTGAACAGAGAACTCGTTTAATGCACAAATGTAATCAATACAATGGCTCGTGAACACGTCAGAACGGTTCGAAGGCCCGGCGGATAATCTGAATGGCGAGATTTGTCAATAAACAACAGCCGGGTCGGTCGTCAGGCACGTCGCGGCTGCCTACCGGGCTTCTACCGGGCGTCTCGGCTCGGGCGTAACAATATAAACAAATTTCTTTTTAGTGCATTATTGCGCATGTACTTGGCGCCTTTTTTTACTTTTTTTGAAAAAGGTAATTTTGTACTGATATCATGCATTTTGTAGTGTTAAATGAGAATCGGCAAAAATTTCCATTTTTTAATTTTTTTATTATTTATGAAATTAGCAATAACAACAAATTAAATTTTTCTTAAATTAGCAAATTAGTAATAGAAAATTAGTAGTAGTAGTTTAGGTGAAAATAAATTAATTTTTTTGCAATTTGATAATTCGTAGAAATAAATTCTTTATTATTAAAATAATTAATAGTTTGTCAAAAATAAATTAGTACTTATTTGAAAATTAATAATTAGTGGATAATAATTATTAATTTTTTTAATAATAAATAATTAGTCTCAGGTAAATTACTTATTTTAAAAATTATTATTTGGTTTAATATAAATAATTTAATTACTGCAGTTAAACGTGGTTTAAAAAAATAATTATGTTAATATTACATATATGATAGAAATCTTCCTCCTGGCCGATAAGTCTATATCGATCTGATATATTTACCTACTAAATCGATAAGAACGCGCGCGTGATTTATTAGATCAGAGCCATCTGTACTCAAAAGCGTGAAAGTGACATTCTGAGAACGATATGAAAACGACGTATCTAAAAAAAGTCCGTATCTTAATGTAAAATTTTCAAATTCGGACTTTGCGTCGCGATATCTTCACTCGTAGGGCACGTAGCGGAAAAATAAAATTACTTTTATTACATAATTCAAACCCAAGCTATCGATTTGGTCTACTTAGAACTTGATCGGTTGAGCGGTTATTGAAATCTAATAATATCGAGTGCTTGCAACTCGTCGCGTCGCGTAAGAGTCACGGTGCGGTCTCGCTTCGCGTATACTTGGCGCGAGACACTACCGTGTCTCTTGATCAAGCAATATTTTTTATCAATATAAGAATATTTTGATTGCCTATAGTAAATATTTATTTGAAACCAGTAATATTTTCTGTTGTAAACAAATTGCTGAATGTAAGTAAATTTTTCTAAACTTAAGAGAAGTAGATAGATACGTTTATTGTTTCTCTCCTTAGGGTTGCAAGGCGTTTTGAAGGGACGTTCCCAACCTTTTACAAACAAATACATACACCTCTCCTTATCCACACATGCGGCGTTTTATAGGGACGTACCCAATCCTTTACAAGTCTCTTTCGTGTCCCGGCCTGGCCATAGCGACCCTTAACATACTAGCTATCGCCTTCTATTAATTTGTTCAAAATTTAAATAGTCTCACACTGAGAGCCGAAAAACAGTAATAGTCTCTAAATTTTCGTTTATTCTCAACTTTTAATCTCAATACACATGCAGACGCTTACTTAAAAAAAAGTAATGTCTACTTAAAAAACACAGTAATATCTCAAGATTAAGATCGTAAGCAATACTGTCTGAAAGAAATAATAAAAAAGAAATAATTACTAAGAAGTTCCATTATTCAATCATGTGCGATTCTATAACCATTTCTGTTGGCTCTCCATATTCGTTCTATCGCGCGAGTTCAGAGCAGTTCAGAGAGATATATGAGATTCATAATAGCTATTGTAGAATAGGTTGTTAGCTCAGAGTTAGCGTATTAAGCTGTCATTCCGGAATCTTAGGTTCAAATCTCGTCTCCCGTGAATGTGTTTTTAAAAATTGTAAAACAGTGCGTAATTTTAATTAATAAAATAGAATATATGAGAAACCACAAATACAAATTAAACTATAAAAATATTAGAAAAAAATAAAAACTATTTGAAAATAAAAAGTTTTTTTTTATATTGTTGCGCTGCGCTCCGCAATCGCAAAGTCACTCGCGTTCGCGCCGCGCACTCCCGGAATCGCGTAAAGGAGACAACTCTTAATTGCAAGAGGAACTCAAAGGTTTATTAAGGTGGCTCTAAAGTGACATCGTTAGTCAATAATACAACTCACATAAAACTTGATAAAATACATTATGATTTTTCCTAAACATTTTATCTAAATAAAAATTATTAATATTGATAAATGTTCCCATTGATTTTTATAAGTAGTTTATAAATTTATAATAATTATAAAAGGTCGATTGATTAATGTTGTCTTGATCGCAAGACCCATCTAGCAGCCGACTCGCCGTCTCCTTGCTGGCGTCTATAACCTAACCTCTTAGCGTGTCCATGCTTGTAACATAATACATAGCAAGACAAAAGCCTCCAAGCAAAACAAAATGCCTCCAAAGTATCCTGCTCGTCGTACGAGAGGAAAAAGAAAAGGCCAATTTGCGAAAAAAAGTTGTTTATATTATGGCTAGAACTTTATATATTAATACTCTTTGTGACATGCAGTCTTTCGACCCGTTTGAATTTCGCGCGTCGAACAGCTGCTCGTTCGCAGAGCAGCTGCTTGTTCGTAGGATAGACATTTTACTTCCGTGACACGCATGCATCATCACTTTCTCGATCAAATATTTCTTAAAAATCCATGGCAACACACAACCTTTCATATACCACTGGAAAGCTTGTGATTTCATCTTTTAGTAATCAGTTTTTTATTAACATCTCTAGTTTTTCTTAAAAGATATATCATTTCCGGTAAAAATTCAATAACCTCCCATAAGAGCTATGTTAAAAAGTGATTTTTTATATTGCTCGTTTACAATAATTTACATGGCAACAGGGTCTCAAATTTTAAGAGATGGTTTATTATATGTTAAAGAACAACCTCCCAAAGTTTTATTTATGTGGCTAGTCTTTTAGTTTACTTTTGAACCACCTTAAGAACTCTATACAAGAATGCGTTTCAGGTGGAGAACACGTCCGAACGATCGGAGTCTCCCCGTAGATCTGACAGTCGTTGTTGTTATCCACGGATCAATACATCCCGTCGTTAGGGATCGCGCTTCGGCTTGAAGCTATTCGTGAGCGAGTTCAGGCTTCTCAAGCGAAGTTCAGCGCGCAACGGGTGTCTCAGCACGGGCGCAACAATATATTGCATCGGAAACATTACTATTCTTTATCGTAATGGTTACTGTGAAATCCGTACTAGTTACTGGAAGAATGTTTACTGTAGTAGTGCGTAATAATGGTTACTGTAAGAAAGATTAAAAGTTGTGAGCAAAAATACAGGAATTATTACTGTTTTTTGACTCTCAGTGTAATATATTATAATACTTGTTAGACTAATTGTAATATAAAGAAAGTAATTAGCATCTAATTATTTGAAGAAAATATATTATTGTATGCAGTGACTTGTATTTTTATTTTTAGTAAATATTTACTCGACAGTATCGGAGTAATTAATTTACTTTAATAATTATTACTTGAATAAAGCAACTTTTTTTCAGTGTATGTAGATTTGAATTAATATTTCAAAAATATATTTTAAATATTTAAGAAATTATTGTCTGGGTGATAAAAAAGAATATTTTTAAAAATATTTTTCAAAAATTCTTAAAATATACTAAAAATGTTACCATAAAAGCTTAAATCATTTAAAAATATTCTTAAACCATTTTAAAATGTTTCTTGCAATATTTTTATAGATAGATAGATAGAAAAGATACTTTATTACCCTAAGGGGTGTAAAAGGGCGTTTTGTAGGGACGTACCCAACCCTGTACAAAACAATCTTATATAATATCACCCCACAACAATCTCATTCGTTAGTCCTCTTGTGGTCCTCGTCGTCCTTTTGTAGTCCTTGTGGTCCTGTCCTTTCTCTTTATTCTGCTTTCGCTTTTCCTCCCTTTCTATCTTCATCGTCCTCGTCTGATTCCATCAGAAGGCTCTCCTCCATCTTGCTAGCTATCTCTTCGTCCGCTGTCCTGTATAACCTTCCTCCTACCTTCTTTCAGCTTTCCTTATTCCTTTCTTTCTCCTCTCTTTCTTTTACTCTCCTTTCTACTGTCTTATCCTCGTCCATTTTAATCCTTAATCTGTTCCTTTCCCTTCTTCTCGCCTCTAGCGCCCTCCATTTATCCTCCTCGCTTCCCATCCTCACTAGGACCGTCACCCACTCTCCTCTTTATCCTATCACGCTCACTTCCCTCACCTCTACCTTTATTTTCAGGCCCTCCGCGAACAGCTTTCTTACTTTCTCCTAGCTCGTTCCCCTTCTGATCCAACTACCTTTCTCTATTCTTATTATCACATTTTTCTTCCTTCTTTCTTCATCATTTTTTTCATCATCAGCAGCCCACCAATTACCTTCCTCCTGCCTGTCTCTACTCTCCTCGCTATCCTCTCTCTTCCTTTTCCCTGCGACTTGTTCCAGTCTATGTACCTTTCTCTTCAAGCTCTCTATCTCCTCTTTCTGCTCCTTTGTCTCCTCGTCTCGTCTCCTTGTATCTTTCTTCGACTCTCTTACTAACTCCTTTATCTGTTCTTTTATCAGCTTCTCCATCGTCTCCTTCTCTATCTTCCCTCTGAACTCCATTTTCTCCTCTTACCACTTTCTCTTCTTCTCCTTTGCCTTTATCTGTAACAGAAGATTATATTTACCATCTACCGAGCAGTCTTCTTTTCCTCACAATATTTTTATAGAAATATGTAGAAATATTTTTTGAAAACATTTTGTGCTGTAATAGTATATACAATATTATTAAAATCATGTAATGTAAGTAAACACAAGCGTTAGCACAAGCACGTAATAACTTCTGTTAATGCAGATGAGACAGATCGACAGAGAGAAAGAAAAAGAAAATTAAAGAATATTCCATAAGCTTTCGTACAGCCGAGCCAATAAAATTAGTAAAAAGGTCAGATAGGACATATGTATATATGAAAACTATTTTCATTGTTTTTGTGTCTCTTATCCACTGCTGAAGTAAATCCCACATGTTAGGAAACACCCTGTATATGCAATTTTTCTCATTTCCTCAAACTTTAATTTTTTGTAAAAAAAACCGCAAAAATTATTTTTTAAATTATTTTATTATTCTTCTTCTTATAATTTTTTTTATTGTTGGAATGCATAGCATTAGGATCAATACGCGATAAAACGCTACCGTTATGTATGCGGGTGTAGATGGCTTTTGTTTCTCTCTCTCTCTCTCTCTCTCTCTCTCTCTCTCTCTTTCTCTCTCGGTGAGTGCAGCGTGCACGTCTGTTCATTCGTCGCTCCTACTTTGATAAAGCATATCTCTGCCGCAAGCTGCTTTCGGGCAATTTTTGTTACAGGCATATGCAGGTTTTTCGCTGCTTGTGGCGAACAGAAATTAGTTTCTTCCGTACTCATCACCTTTATGCTTAATATTCTGGTGACGGGTCTGCTTGGGCCCTAACCTAACTTTTGTGCTGTGTTTGGCGAAGATCTCGAGTGTGCACTTATCTACCTGCTCCTTCTGTACTGGGTTGCTCGTGTTCTGTGCGCATGCGCGTATGCTGTCTGCTCGACTGTCTGGTTGGTACGCATGATACTGCTACTCGAATCACACACGGAGCTGCGAGGAAGACCTCCAGTGCGCATGCGCATGCATATGCTGATAGCTGAACGGTCTGCTCTGAGCTGGTGTGCGTGCTATACTGCTATATCGAATTACATTATGATTGATCTTGTGATATCTACGGTGATCTCGATTGCTGCTTGCTAGCCATATTACCGTAATATAGAAGCGACAAGTGACTGCCTACCGATAGCATATGGGGTCGCGCGCATGCACCAGGTGCAGAAAGTCAATTGCGACTGCATCGATTGAGTGCGAGTGCAGTAGAGTGTTTCATCCGGGCTGTATCAAATCATACTCTATAACTAAATACGCGGACTCTTGTTGCAAATCTTTGTCTGCCTCTTAAACACACCTTCTACTCCAGAGGTGGAAGACACTGCGCGTTCATTCGATTTTGCAAGCATGTCTACTCCTGTAAGCACTGGCACTCAATCGCAATCACTAGCCGGTACCACAACTAATGAGTTGTTGCTTAAATTATGTGAACAAATGCGTGATTTGGATGCGAGACAGGCTGCTTTTATGAAGGAACAGCAAAGAACGAATAAGGAGATCAACGACAAACTGAATAGGCCCAATTGTATTGTGGAAACGGTGGCTCAAAACACTCTGCGTATCACCAAACTGGAGCAGGAAAGTTCTTTTCTGGCGCGCGATATCCAAGCTTTAAAGACCGTTCAGTTGGTCCCGCGAGCCCGCGATGAGAATAAGAATGAGATAAATTGTCTGCTGCGTCGCGGGTCCCTCGAACGTCGGATATCATAATCTCTGGTATCCCATCTTCTTTCACCGATACATCTGGTGAGCTAGTCGCGTGTGTTTTTCGTGCGCTCGGAGTTCCTCAGCTGACTTCCGACATTCTTGAGACCCGCGATGTTGCGAGGCGCGATGCGTCCGTGGCGCGCGATGTAGTGTCGGGTTCCGCCAACGATCTTCAAACCGACACTACCGGTCGGAGAAGATCAGTCATAGTTGCACTCAAGTCGCGTGAAATTCGTGACCATATTCTGAGCCACCAACTGTTTATGCGCGGTAAACGCCGATTTGCAGTTGGTGATGTATTCACGGGTAACATCCCCGGTAATATCTATGTTAATGAACTACTTCCTGTCAGCACTTATGATCTGTTGCGTCAAGCTAAAGTTAGGGCTAGGCAGTTTTCCTTCAAGTATCTTCCTTCAGTCTTCCTCCTTTCATCAATGGTCATGATCTTATTGAATTAACTTATTCATTCAAGGTTCCGTCTTTTACAAATCGAACTTTAGTTTGGCGTTGCTACAAAAAATTTAATGAGTAACGGTTCATTCAAACTCTTACCTCTAAGTTATCTTCATCTTTCGCTCATGATTTTGGTCAAATGAATCTCGGTGAGTCGAATATTGACGATTTCCTGAATACCATTACCAATGACATCACTGCTAGCTTGGATCTATATATGCTCCTATCCGCACTTTTCGCGTAACCCGTCCGTCAGCGCCTTGGCTAACTGTTGCTCTTGCTCGCAGGATTCGGCATCGAATCCAGCTTTATAATGCCGCACGAAGATCTGGTAACATTCTCGATTTTCAAATCTACAGGCTCTTCAGGAACAATCTCACGCTCGACTTGAGAAAGGCCAGAGAACAGTTTAATATGGAAAAGTTGAGCTCAATTTTGGATTCTGCCAAGATATGGCGTGAGCTTGCCAACCTCTTGGTCTTATTGAATCACTTCTTTCTTCACTCCTCAACTTTTTTTTACGTGATCTTTTGAATGCCCATTATGCCTCTATCTCCAATTGTTATCCTTCCTGTTCGCAACTACAGTTTTCCGACATCATTCTATCTATTGTGCCCGACGAACCACTTTTTAGTTTTTCTCAAATAACGTATGACAACCTAAGCTCCTTAATGGTTCCTTCATCTTCTGCCTCGTTTGCATCTGGATCCGACCAGTTACCACTGTACGCCATTGCCTTGGCCTTGCCTCATATTAGCAATCTCTTAACAACATTTTTCAATTGTTGTCTCAAACTAGACTATTTTCCAACTCTTTGAAAGCGTGCTATATTGCGCCCACTGTCGAAAGTCAAATCACTCACTTCCCCTTCTGATACGAGACCTATAGCCAATCTGTGCGAGCTCTCCAAGTTATTTGAAAAAATCTTACACAGTCAAATCGTGGACTTCATCAATTCCCATCATATTCTCGACGATCGGCAATCTGGTTACCGCAAGGGTTTCTCTACCCAGTCCGCCCTTCTGCGAATATTTCACGATATGAGCGGTGTTGACGTTGGCGAGGCACTGATTCTGGTCCTTTTTGATTTCAGCAAAGCTTTTGATACTGTTTGTCATCTTTTGCTGCTGACTAATCTAAGGAAATTAGAGTTTTCTGATCAAGCCCTTAAATTAATTTTCTCGTACCTCATGGGTCTCGCTCTCAAGTGATTGCCGATCTGGAAGGTGAGTTCTCCGATTGGCTGTCTGTCTCTTCTGGTGTTCCCCAGGGATCTGTTTTGGGACCGCTTCTTTTTTTCCTACTCATCAATGACATCGGTGCTTTTCTCCGATTTACCCAGCGTATGATATTCGCAAGTGCCTCTTAAGTCAATTAAATGCTGCCTTACAGCTAGTGGCACACACGATGTGGGTGTAATCTCGGAATTTGCGACTACTAATGGATTGTCGCTCAACCTAAAAAAATCTAAAGTTTTAATACTCGGTAGCAGGCGCAAAGTTAAGTATTTAAATCTCAATGACCTACCACTCATTTCTGTTAACGGAACATCCATTTCATTCGTTGCTGAGGCGCGTAATTTGGGAGTCATCATTAAGTCCGATCTATCTTGGGAAAGCCATGTCTCCCATATTTCAAGGAAGGTACACTTCACGCTGCACAAGTTAAAATTTCATAAAAACTCTTTATCATTTCAACTACGCGTAAAACTAGTTTCCGCATTAATCTGGCTTCTGTTAGACTACTGTTCTCTTGTCTATAATGATGTTACCGATGAATTCAACACCAAATTACAGAGACTTATGTGCGATCCGATTCATTTTCAATTTAAGACGCGACGAACACATCACACTCTATCATCATCAACTTGGGTGGTTGTCGGTTAAAAACAGACGTCAATACTTTCTCGGTATCGAAATGTTTAAGATATCCCACGATATGTCTCCTTGTTATCTCTCTGAAATCTTTATCGAACCTGATCCTTCAGTTAGACGTTCGTCTCGACTGGCACTACCACACACTTTCCTAATTCCCACACATAGAACAGAGACCTATCACAGGTCTTTCCACCTTGTGGGAATCTATTTTTGGAACTCGCTTCCTTTTGACGTTGTGTCTGCATCGTCCGTTTCTGAATTTAAAAGAAAGCTCTACGACCATTTTTTCTCGCTTGAGCTGTGCGCTGTGTCTCAGTGAGTATTGCTGTAAACATCGATAGTTTAGACTAGTTTTAATTTCTCATGTTATTGTTCTAGCATTTAGTGTTTGCGTGATTAATGATTAGCATATATCGCGGTATCCTTTGCGGAGGGCGAGTAGCATGCTTCTATCTTGAATATTTCATTCTCTTTCCCTTCTTCATGAATGGCGTCCTCCGCTGATGGTGTATGCTTATCGTTAGCAATTTAACTGAGTCCCGTACCTATTTCTAGGCTTCTGATTTTTGGTTTTCGGTCTTTATATTTAGTTTATATATTTGTTTATATCTTGTTTACATATTATGTATTTGTTATTTTAAAATTTGCCTAAAGTCCTGACTATGGCATAATTAAAATCAATCTCTCTCTCTTTCTCTCTCTCTCCCTCTCTCCCCCTCCCCCCCCCCCCCCCCCTCTCTCTCTCTCTCTCTCTCTCTCTCTCTCTCTCTCTCTCTCTCTCTCTCTCTCCTCTCCTCCTCTCTCTCTCTCTCTCTCCCCTCCCTCTCCTCCTCCCTCTCTCTCTCCCTTCCTCTCCCTCCTCCCTCCCTCTCCCTCTCTCCCTCTCCTCTCCCTCTCCCTCTCCCTCTCCCTCCCTCTCCCTCTCCCTCTCCTATTCCCTCTCTCTCTTCCTCTCCCTCCCTCCTTCCCTCTCTTTCCCTTCCTCCCTTCCTCTTCCTCCCTTTCTCTCCCTCTCCCTCCCTCTCCCTCCCTGTCCCTCCCTCTTCCTCCCTCTCCCTCTCCCTTTCCCTTCCTCCCTCCCTCCCTCTTCCTCCCTCTCCTTCCCTCTCCCTCCCACTCCCTCCCTCTTCCTCCCTCTCTCTCCCTCTCTCACCTTCTCTCTAAAGAAATTCTACCCTTATTTCATATACTTTTGGTAAAAATTCGATCCATTGGTTTCCGAGATCATCGAACACAAACAATCAAACCGACAAACTTTGTCTCTTTATAATAATAGTATAGATAACATTAACTATATATTTCCTTGAATAAATTTACTATTTTTAAAAACGTTAATGTTCTTGGTTCAACAAAATTATTTTATTGAGTTAACAAAGATCATTAACTTAAAAAAAATGATTTTGTATGATACCATTTTCAGAATTCAATTATTTCATTTTGTTCAAATAATAGACGTGTACTTAATTTAATAAAATAAATAATTGGATTAATAAATTGAAAAATCAACAAAATTGTTTTGTTGATTCTACAATATTTTTCCCTCAGTGCATTAAATTGCGTAAACCTGCCATTATCTATCAGGTTATGGGCCCAGGCTCGTTATCGGGACATGATGGATATTTCTATTACGCATAAAAGGCATATAGTGTAAAAGGTGAAGAATTGAAACAGAAATAATGTTCGCGTCAAGCGTAACGTACAACATCGAAAAATTAACAGACACGAATTATAAATCATGAAAGATTCAGATGAAAAGTGTCCTTATAGTCAATAATTTATGGGAATTCGTCAGCGGCAAAACAGTTTTAACTGAACATAATGAGATCGAATGGAAGACGAAGGATGGAAAAGCGTTGGCTTTAATAACGCTCAGTACATCGAAGAACCAGCTCACATCAAGAAGGCGAAAACTTCGAGCAAAGCCTGGTTGGAACTAGAAAAGGTACATGAATCAAAAAGGCCGGTGAGGAAAGCCGTCCTTTACAAACAATTATACAGAATGAAGAAGGATGCGAGTCAATCTATGACGCAATACGTTCATTTCTTTACGCGGAAAACCGAGCAGCTTGAAAAGGTCGATATAAAGATTCCTAATGAGTTATTATCGGTAATGTTGCTAAGTTTGTTACCTTCAGAATACGACAGTTTTTGTGTGGCGATTGAATCGCGTGATCAAGTACCGGATATTGAATCTTTAAAACTAAAATTAATAGAACAAGAAGCAAGACTAAATAAAGGAAATTCCAAATATGATGATACTAATCAAAATGATGCATTAATAGTTAAAGGCAAGGGAAATCATAAGACTGCTTCAAAGGAACATCAGGCGAAACAGAAGATTAATAAGTTTCAGGGAAGCTGCTTTAAATGTGGCAAGGTCGGCCACCGGGCAATCGACTGTAGAGCCAAGAAGACATTTGTTCTAGAAAATAAAGCAGAAGATGCGATGCAAGCCATAGTTTTAAACGCTGAACTCGAGAGGTCTGTACAATGATGTTTAGATAGTGGCACAACGAGACATATGTGCAATGATCGCGAAAAATTATATAATTATATAAAAATTCAGCACATTTTCTAAAGACAATGCAAAGTATATACGGCAGCAGAGCACTGTGTTAGATGTGAAGGTGCCGGTGATATTAAAATAAAAGTGAGACTGTCAAGAAACACGTCGAACAATGTAAAACTGTGTGATGCGATTTTAGTGCTTGGATTCAGAAATAATTTACTATCTGTATCCAGAATGATAGATAATAATTACACTGTAGTTTTCAGAAAGAAAAGTGCGTTAGTCAGACGTTTGAATGGATCGGTCGCACTAACAGCCAAGCGTCGAGGACAACTATATTTAGTCGATAGCGGTAATGAAGAAAGCGCATTCAACTCCGAAGATCGTACATCCAAGAAGTTGCAACGATGGCATAATTTGAATTTAACGATCTGAAGAAATTGAAAAATGACAACATGGTAAGCGGAATCGACTTCAATCCAAATAAGGCTCAATTTAATTGCGAGGTCTGCCATATAGGTAAGATATGCCAAATTCTATATGGAAAGTCATTAAACAAAGCAAATGATAAGTTAGGTTTGGTTCATTCGGACATTTGTGGACCAATGAGCACCACATCCATTGGTGGCTCAAAATATTTTGTTACCTTTATTGATGATCACACAAGGTATACGGAAGTTGTTATGTTGAAAAATCATTCAGAAGTCTTGCCTGCTTTCAGAAAATTCATGTTACGAGTCAAGAAAGAATGTGGTTACGACATTAAGATACTACGCACAGATAACGCAAAGGATTATACTTCGAAGGAATTTTTAGGATTATTAGAATCAGAGGGTATCAAGCACGAACTAACAGTACCCCACACTCCCCAGCAAAATGACGTGGCTGAGAGAGCCAATCGCACGTTAGTAGAAATGGCACTATGCACGTTGCTACAATCCAATATGCCTATGAGTCTCTGGGCAGAAGCAATAAATACAGCCAATTTTATAAGGAATATATGTCCAACCAAAACATTGGACAATAAAACACCGTTGGAAATGTGGAGCGATTGAAAACCGTTCGTGGGTTTCATGCGTACTTTTGGATGCAAGGTAATATCCTTGATCAAAGGAACGAATAGAAGGAAATTTAAGGCTAAAGGGAAACCGATGATAATAGTAGGCTATGCAAGTGAATCCAAAGCTTACAGGTTGTGGCAGCCAGGCTCGAAAACAATTATCAAGAGCCGCGACGTGCGTTTTCTCGAAGATGCACAGCCGAATTCCAATCAAGCTGTTGAATTTTTTGAAGCTCCAATGAATTTAAACGAAGAAAACATTGACAACTACGATGATACGGAAACAGAATCGATAGAAGAAAAGGAAGAATATGATACTCCAATTGCAATCGTGGACATTGAAGAACCATGCGACACTCCAAGAGGAATCAGCAATGAAGATGATGATCTACATGAAAAACCAAGTGCATTAATGGAAGATGTAAGAATCGAGAGCGGAGTAAAGCGAGGACTGGAAGACCGAAGAAGATCAGAACAGGCAAACCTAGTAGATCAAGGCGACTATTCCAAGAAGCAGCGAATTATACCATTGGCGAACATGATCCAACGAATGTGGAAGACATGCTAAGCCGGGCAGATAGACAGTTATGACTAGAAGCAATGAAAGCAGAATATAATTCACTAATAAAAAATGGAACATGGGAACTAGTTGAAAGGCCAACGGGCAAGAAGATACTATCTAACAAATGGGTTTTTAAGATAAAGAAGAATCAAGACGGTTCTATAGATAAATAGAAGATTAGTCGTTCAAGGCTGTGAGCAGAAGGAAGGCATAGACTACGATGAAGTATTTGCGCCTTTAGCGAAATACGACACTAAAGGACCTTACTTGTAGCAGCAGTAAAAGAAAAGATGCATGTCCATCAGATGGACGTCGTAATGGCCTACGTTCAAGGAGATCTCACGGAAGAAGTATATATAGAGCAACCCGAATTGTTTGTTAATCCAAATGAAAAGGATAAAGTATGCCGTCTACGGAGACCATTATATAGTTTGAAACAAGCAGGTAGAGTTTGGTATAACACATTAAACGATTTCTTATTAAGTATAGATATAGGAAAGACTGATATAAATCCGTGTATATATGTTAATTCCGCGGAAGAGAATAGAGTTATAATTGTCATTTATGTAGATGATTTGCTTATAGCGTCTCGTGATATCAAAGAATTGACTAGAATTAAGAAAATGTTAATGAGTTACTTTCAAATAAAAGATTTAGGTCCAGCGAATAGTATATTAGAGATTAATATAAAAAGAGATGGAAACAGGTAGCATAAAACTATCGTAGCGCAAATATATATGCGAATTACTTGAGAAATTTGGTATGATAGACGCTAAACCTGTTACAACCCCATTACAGGCAAATGTGAAACTTTCCAAAGAAGAATGTCCATGTACTGAAGCAGAGAGGGTTCAAATGAAGAACGTACCATATAAAGAACTCATTGGTGGACTTATATACTTATCTAACGCGACACATCCAGATTTATCTTTTTCAGTTAGCGCGCTCAGCCGTTTTTGCGGAAATCCCGGTTTAATACACTGGAAATTAGCAAAACTAGTTCTGTTATCTAAAGGGCACGATAGACTATTGTATTACATATAGTAAACAAAATGATGTGCTACGCGCTTATGTAGATTCCGATTGGGCAAGCGACATCGATGATAGAAAATCATGTTCAGGAAATATTTTTATACTGGCGAACGGGCCGATTAGCTGGGATTTGAAAAAACAAAAATCGGTAGCTTTATCCACGATGGACTCGGAATACATGGCCTTATTGGATGCATCTAAAGAAACGATATATTTAAGACGGTTATTAGAATATATGGGTTTTGTGAAGCTTGTCGACGGCGCAACTACTGTATTTTGCGATAATCAGAGTGCGATACAATTAAGTAAAAACAATGTGTATCATGGTAGAAGCAAACATATTGCTATCAGGTATCACTTTTCTAGAGAAGCGAGTGAAAATGGGGATATTCAAGTCAAATATTTAGAATCCGAAAATAGGTTAGCTGACATACTAACTAAAGCATTACCTAAAGCGAAGTAAAAAAAATGCGTAAAAATGTTAAACCTTCAGTCCATAAGAGCGTAAAAAGGTTTTATGTGAGAAACATGTTTAAGTTGTACCTCCACCACACCAATTTTTACCCTTTTACTCCCCACCACCCTTTTTCGTGATTAAAAAGAAAGTGGGAGGTGGTACAGTAATGCTGACCCGAGATTCGATTCAGGACATTAAGCACATATACATAGATTGGGTCTTACAATTGGTTGCCACATTTATACCTAACGCTGACCCACCTTATACTGGGATTTTCCGTTTTCAATGGTGGTTTATCGCAATAAAAATTGGTGTGGTGGGGGTCAATTTTGATCCCGGATTTGGATTCAGCACGTCAAAATACATAAGAAATGATGCATGGGTCTAGTCTTTGGTACAGACCACTTTTTTTGTGTGCCTGTGTTATATATGAAAATTTTTTTCTCGAAGATGTATTTATAACGCCTCTGCGATCCTCTAAAAATAGAACAATTTAAATTGTTTTTGTCTCTATGCTACAATTTAACGTCTTTTTAATTGATTATTAATAATCTTTGAAACTCACAATGTATGAGTGTCCCGAAGAGTTAATTTTATAAATATATACCTACTGGATATAAATTTTATTCATTATATCAAACGCTCTTACATAAATTGTTTGCTGCTATTTGTGATAGCAGGGTTTGAATTATAAACAATTATAATTTTTAAATTATATAATTAATTTAGATAAATATAATTAAAACAACTTAATTAATAAATATTTTAAATAAATATAATTAAAAACCATTTAATTAAGAATGTGAATAAATGTAATCTCGAGTCTCTTCGATTGACGATTGATATGAGCGAAGTTAATCGAAGATCATTCAATTAACGATTAATTTTAGCAAAATTAATATAAAATCATTCGATTGACGAGTGATTTGAGCGGAGTTAATCAAAAGTTGTTTAATTGACGATTGATATGAGCGAATTCAATCGAAGATTATTCAATTAACGATTAATTTAAGCAGAATTAATCGAAAATCGTTCAATTGAAAATTGATTTAAATGAAGTTAATCCAAAACCGTTTAATTGACGATTGATGTGAGCAAATTTAATCGAAAAGATATTAAGGTGATGCTGGAGCCGTCTATATAACCGACAAAATTACCATTTTCTATGTTATCGACTATATCTGTCCTTGTATAGACAAAGATATAGACAAGGATAGCACGCTACATTGCACGCACACATACGCACGATGCACATCGACATCATACTTTTATATTACGTTTCCAAATCTTGATTTGGGGAGTTTATCGATGTGTTTCTTGTTGTGCAATTCAGGGAAGCTTGTTTTCGCATTCGTATCAATGGTATATCTCTTATATGAAATACATCTTGTGACGAGCTGACAGCTCGCCGCAACTCGAGACGCCATATTGGGATAAAAATAGGATAAGAAAATCTGTATTTTCGTAATTTTTTCTTGTTTTCTATATAAAATCGGAGTTCCCCTGAATCATTAATGTATGTACTGCAATTATGGAGAAGGATTTTTAATTCTGTCAAATTAATACGACGCTACGTGCCGACAAAAAATGCCGGTAAAACAGACGGTTCCAGCATCACTTTAAGAATTTTTTTCTCTATTGATTCTGGCAACTCTCTCACATATAATGTAACAACCATTTTAAAAACTCGTGCGTTATGGCCTTATAAACTTTAAACTATCATGATACTGTAAAAGTATTTCTTAATTTTCTATAATTGTTTGTGCTTAAAATAATAGCATAAAATTATAAATATTTATGTAATTTTTAGGTTGCATTTTTCAGGTTATTATAAAAAATTTTAGTTAAATATCTAGTTAAATATTATATCCTTTAAGTATAATTAAATCGCTCTATCTTCTAAATTTTAAAACAAAAACATTAATTATTTAATGATAAAGTGATAGCAATTTATTTACTCTAATAAAGAGAAAAGGCTTAGTACCATTATATGATTAACAATCATTATAATGATCATACTCTTTTATAATGTAATGTAAAATAGAGATCTTTAAGTAAGAGATTGGACATCATCCACCATATTATTCAGGACACCTTTGGCGTGTTTTCAAAAAAATGTTTAAATCATTTTAGTATCTATATAGTTTATTAACATACAAAAAATAAATTTAATTAAAAATTCATATGTGTTTATATTAATAGTTTAAACAAAATCTGATTTTTGGAAAAATTTAAAAATAAACACGTTATAATGATGTGTTCAAACAGCGCGGAATATATAACCACTATATCAAAATTATTTATCTTTCTATTTATATTTTTAAAGAAGCGGAAGCATTTGAAACATTGATAGAAAGCATTAGTTAAATTATATCTTATATATTTAATTAACCTATTAACCTCTTAACTTATACTAGCCTCCTCAAAATTTTTGTTTATTTTTTAATGAAAGAACTTTTATTACAAACATAATATTTGACTTATATTGGCATTATTATTACAATTTTGTTAATTCGCTAGAGTCTAAATATTTTCATTTTGTTAAATAATTATAATTGTAATGTTTTGATTTAACACTTTATAATTTTAAAGAATAGTATATCGTGCACCAAGGGGCGAAAGTAGCGTTTTTCAGACGAGTGTGAAGTTTGCCGCCCGAGCCAAAGGCGAGAACGGCAAATCACACGAGTCTGAAAAAGCTTTCGCCCCGACGTGCACAATATACTATTTCAACATCCTTTATTTGCTCGAAATTTGGCCGTTTTTGATTATTTAGCTGTTTGCTTAGTCGAGCGAGATCATATTGTTGTTTAATAATATATATGCTTAAAACACATTAATTATTTATTATTGTAGTAAAAATAGTTATATTTATACACTCATTATAATAATCATACTCTTTTATAATGTAATGTAAAAAAATATTCTTTTGTTATTATAACAAAGAAGTCGTCATGGTGACGAGATTTCTTTGTTACAATAACAAAAGAATATTTATTTACATTAGAGATCCTAAGAGATTGGACACCGTTTAGATAACTTTTGATTGGTACTTTGATCCATTATATTGTTCAGGACAACTACGGGGGAAATTTAAGTTATCATTATTAAATATTTATAATATCCCTGGTAACCATCTCCGATAGAAAACGATTAAAAACGGCTATATCTGTATCGTTTTTAATAGTATCTTATCGGTTCTATCGTTGCATATTTAGAAGACAGATAAAACATTAATCGAATTGAATCGGTTTCTATCGTTTTAGGTTTGAATAAGAAAATAACTATACAAATTTTATAGTTATGAATCGTTTTCCATATGTACAATTATTGCCTGTCTGAATCAATCGTATATACACGATATAATATGTATCATTATTTATGGTAATAATTTTACCGTATGCATTAATACGGATATATAAGAATAAAATGATAGACATCTTATCGATATTTATATGACTTAACCGAACCGATACATCTATCGTTTCTTATCAGGATTTTCTGACATACAACTTATCATCTTCTTTACGGCAACAAATCGGTTCGTTTTCTATCGTATATCAATGATATAAATTGAATCGTTTGAAAACCTTCTACTTTGTATATGTTTTTATAAGGTTAAAACGATAGACACCTCGTCGATATTTATACAACTTAACAGAACCGATACATCTACTGTTTCTTATCAAGATTTTCCGACATACAACTTATCATCTTCTTTACGGCAGCAAATCGGTTCGTTTTCTATCGTATATCAATGATATAAATTGAATCGCTTGAAAACCTTCTACTTTGTATATGTTTTTATAAGGTTAAAACGATAGACATTTCGTCGATATTTATACAACTTAACCGAACCGATACATCTATCGTTTCTTATCAGGATTTTTTGACATACAACTTATCATCTTTAGTCCGGGAGTCAGGGCTATTAAAAAATGAGAATATTAAAGTTTACGGCGCAAAGCTAGAACTTTTTTAAATCGATTCTTATGATATTCCGTAACAAGTGTGTAAAGTCTCTAGAATCAACTCGGCCCGCTTCGCCTTTTTTTATTGCAAAATATATAAAAAAACGCGTTTCTGTATAGTTTTCTTTAAATAACTCCTTCTGTGTTGGTCAAACGACAAAACTTGAAGAGAAAAAAATTGTTTGGAAGAAAATTTCCTATAAGAATAAGCCTTAAAAAAATTAAAAAAATTTTTTTAAATTGCAAAATTGCAAAAAATACGCAAGAAAAGGGCCGTTTTTACAGGTTCCCAAAAACTGGGTTAAAATTATCATATTTAAGCGGACATTCACTCAATGATACCTTTCAGTATGCTGAACAAGTGTGCACAAGGCTCGCCTCCAATTTTTATATGGCTGTCTATTAACAAATTATTTATGCAAATCGGGCGCTTGGCTCTCACGTCTGAACGGGTGAACTTATTTTGATGCATTTTATCGGAAATGAAAGGTAACGATGTCTAGCTTATAAATTTAAAATAAAAATTTTTTTTTTCTAAAATTTGATTATTATTTAAAACAATTTAAATTTTGCATATTAAATATCGGCGTTGTTTATTGACGTTACCTTTCATTTCCGATAAAGTGCATCAAAATAAGTTCACCCGTTCAGACGTGAGAGCCAAGCTCCCGATTTGCATAAATAATTTGTTAATAGGCAGCCATAAAATGTTATACTGTATACAGTATAAAATATCACAAAAATAATTTGTTATTAATTAATACGTATTATTTCTAATATATCTTGTTTATCTCCGTTAATACTGAGAATATGACATTTATAATATGATAATCATAAAATTCGGAAAATTTCAAGCAGATTTAAAAAAAAAATCGTTTGGATACGTGCTTTTGTTGCAGAGAAAAGTAATTGTTAATTAAGCAAGTTTGGCGGACGCAGCGGTGACTCGCGCGCCTGCGAGCCACCGCAGTTGAGCCGCCGCGCGCCGCTGCGTCCGCTCCAGCGCTCTAAAACCGCTGTATTCGACATTTTTTTTAGCCGAACCTGGCAGTCGAATTGCAGCAAAAAAAATGCCACCGTTAAAGCACTCACTCCAGTACCTTCACATTAAATTTCAAGTAAAAATATGAAATAGTTTAGCTGTAATCATCAATTATGTAAAAGTCAATTATCTTGGCTTCTATTGGTCGTATCGGGACGTTTTTTTTTTTAATTCATAATTTTTTAAACGCAAACCAATGGTGCTATTTGCGTTACTCTACGCCAATAAACAACGCCGATATTTAATATGCGAAATTTAAATTGTTTTAAATAATAGTCAAATTTTAGAAAAAAAAAATTTATTTTAAATTTATAAACTAGACATCGTTACCTTTCATTTCCGATAAAGTGCATCAAAATGAGTTTACCCGTTCAGACGTGAGAGCCAAGCGCCCGATTTGCATAAATAATTTGTTAATAGCCATATAAAAATTGGAGGCGAGCCTTGTGCACACTTATTCAGCATACTGAAAGGTATCATTGAGTGAATGTCCGCTTAAATATGATAATTTTTAACCCAGTTTTCGGGAACCTGTAAAAATGGCCCTTTTCTTGCGTATTTTTTGTAATTTAAAAAAAATTTTTTAAGGCTTATTCTTATAGGAAATTTCCTTCCGAACAATTTTCCTCTCTTCAAGTTTTGTCGTTTGACCAACACAGAAGGAGTTATTTAAAGAAAACTATACAGAAACGTGTTTTTTAAATATATTTTGCAATAAAAAAAGGCGAAGCGGGCCGAGTTGATTCTAGAGATTTTATACACTTGTTACGGGATATCATAAGAATCGATTAAAAAAAGTTCCAGCTTTGCGCCGTGAACTTCAATATCTAATCCCCTGACTCCCGGACTACTTCTTTACAGCAGCAAATCGGTTCGTTTTCTATCGTATATCAATGATATAAATTGAATCCGCATCAACCAAATCGGCGATTAGTTCGCGACAATGCCGCTAAACCGCGCATGATGAAAAACGCTTCTCGTATTTAAAATACATCCAGTCATAATATACAGTACAAAATTACCTTTTTCAAAAAAAGGTAAAAAAAAGGCGCCAAGTACACGCGCAATGTATGTCGTAAATCCAAAAATCTAAAATGGTAGTAGCTTTATTTCTCTCTAACAAAATAATTCACAAAATTGCGTTACCTAACTCAACCCAAGTGATATGTAAACCTAACAAAATAATTCCCAAAATTGCGTACCTAACTCAACCCAAGTAATATATGTATAGTAGCTTTATTTCTCTCTATCAAAATAATTCACAAAATTGCGTTACCTAACTCAATTTAAGTGATATGTATTTTAAAAAAAGATGTGAAATCTTTAAAGTGCGCCAATTGCAAAGAGAATATATATACTTTGAAAAATGATTGTTGCGCAACTACTTTTAAAAAATAAAATCAAGTAGTTCTTATCTTTGTATTCCCATTCAAGGGTCTTTTCATTCCAACCCAAGCTTTAATTCTTTTTAACAAAATTATAATATTACAGTAAATTATTTTAATTACAAAGAATTAAAGAGGTAACAGTACAAAATAAAAATATTCAATTAAAATAAAATAAATAAATTTTTCTTGTAAAAAAACTTGGCGCTGCTTTTTGACTCCTGCTGCATACTTCCCTAAATTGCTTTTATTTAATTAAATTTTGTGCTTTATTAAATTCAATCAAAATTTTAGTACTTTATTAATTCAAGGTCTAGCAGCGCCAAGTTTTTTTACAAGAAAAATTTATTTATTTTATTTTAATTGAATATTTTTATTTTGTACTGTTACCTCTTTAATTCTTTGTAATTAAAATAATTTACTGTAATATTATAATTTTGTTAAAAAGAATTAAAGCTTGGGTTGGAATGAAAAGACCCTTGAATGGGAATACAAAGATAAGAACTACTTGATTTTATTTTTTAAAAGTAGTTGCGCAACAATCATTTTTCAAAGTATATATATTCTCTTTGCAATTGGCGCACTTTAAAGATTTCACATCTTTTTTTAAAATACATATCACTTAAATTGAGTTAGGTAACGCAATTTTGTGAATTATTTTGATAGAGAGAAATAAAGCTACTATACATATATTACTTGGGTTGAGTTAGGTACGCAATTTTGGGAATTATTTTGTTAGGTTTACATATCACTTGGGTTGAGTTAGGTAACGCAATTTTGTGAATTATTTTGTTAGAGAGAAATAAAGCTACTACCATTTTAGATTTTTGGATTTACGACATACATTGCGCGTGTACTTGGCGCCTTTTTTTTACCTTTTTTTGAAAAAGGTAATTTTGTACTGATATCATGCATTTTGTAGTGATAAGCAAGTATCGGCAAAAAATTTCCATTTCATTTTTTACTTATTCATAAATTAGCAATAACAACAAAATTAAATTTTTATTGAATTTATATATATAAATATATATATATATATATATATACTATATATATATATATATATATATATATATATATATATATATATATATATATATATATACATATATATATATATATATATAAGGTAAATGTCCCTATGGCCGACCATGTTCCCTCTACCGACCACTTTGACGTGAAACGTTATTTACGAGGCTGCCTGATTCATCAACACGTTGATTAGTGGAGTGAAAAAATTCTGCAATTCGTGCAGTACAAAAGGATTATAACGTGCAGAGTAAATACAATAATTAGATATATTTTTTTCGCATTTCTTACCGCACGTCACCATCCACGCGTATTCTTAAGAGTGAGGTTAAGAATTGTCGGTCGCCTAAATAGTCCGTATTTCGTTCAAAATCCTTTTGTACGGAATAATTCGAGCGCTAAATGGTTCGTTACAGTTTGATTGCCATATTCAGAAAAAAAAATTAGTCAAAAACTGTCATTTTTTTTATTTATTCGATGGTCGAGGTTAGACACAGCAAAACGCCTGCATGTCCCCAGTACCGTACACGTAAACATCAGTATATTGTCGAACACTAAAATATCTGTAAAAAATACAAATTTTGTTGTTCGATCATAAATGCTGTAGAGTTTATGATCGAAGTCTGCGTACATGACAATAATTTATTCCTTGCTACGCAGATTACATTACGCAGAAATATCTATAGATTTTTGTGACTGGCGGTAAAGAAATGAGAAAAAATTTTATAATAATATAAATGGGAGCAATAATTACAACAATAATAATAGTATCATAATAATAGTATTAATGATTACTTATTCATCTATGAATTCTCTTTATCGTTCAAGTCAGTGATAATCTCTTTGATATTGATTATGTGATATCATCAAATTAAAATAAAATACCTATTTTCATGATTTATGTGTATTTTTTATGTTTATCATTGATTAATGTTCATTTTTATGTTTATTTTTCGTTTAAAACCTCCACCTCGTATGCTCTGAAAAAAGGTGGTCGGTGATGGGGGCATGCCTGGTCGGAATTGGGAACAGCTGGTCGGTAGAGGGGGCACGCACTAGTGCGCCTTTATTCTTCTCTACTTAGAAAAATACTTGACGGAATGGATTGAGTCTACGATTTTTGGAAAGTGCATGGATGAAGCTATCCACCAGTATGAAACTCTTTATCGAATTTATTTTCGTCACGCTTGACAATGCCATTCTTTTGTTGGGTCGGCCTTATAGGTGTCGGCCATAAGGACATTTACCTTATATATAATATATATATATATATATATATATATATATATATATATATTCATACACACACATATAATACATATGGAGTGTCCCATTTTAATCAATCACTCCCAAAAACTTTTTTGTTTAGATTTAACTAGACAGAGCGAAAGAGAGAGATTTGTACAGAAAGTTCAGAAAGCAAAATTAAAATTTTCATGCAAAATAAAAATAATGTGTAATTATTCAATAAAAGATAAATAGGACGTACAAACATATAAATAAGAGATAATTTGTTTTTTTTCTCTTTCCTTTAATAACTTTTTTATTTCATATTATATCACAATGCGATAGTCCGCTCGAGTTCCACGAAATTGTTTTGCGAACAATTCTTCCACAGTTGCTTTTATCTAATTACTTATCTAATTATCAGATTACAGATTAATTACTGTTACATGATCGTTCCGTTTAAGCGATTATGTGGTTTTGTTTGGTCCTCGTACATAAATTTATGGTATACTGTAATATTTCTAATTATAAGCATGAATTAAACACTGGTCAATCATGTGAATTAAGTACAGTAAAAAAATCTATAATACATAGTAGGTACGTAATATATATACAAACTTTATGTATTACATTTCATCTCAGTTTAATGAAAACGCTTCCGTACAGAAATAATAACAATATAAATGTTGCAGGTTATATTACAGTAATAGGGTCGTGTAACTTAATAATTGTATCAATACATATTTACATCTCACTATTAAATTAAGAAAATCTCGATTTACAGCTTTTGATTATAATAAACTGTCCAAAGTTTCATCCTAAGTGTGCAATACGAATACATAAAGTAATATAACTAATAACACTCTCACATCTGTAATCGATACATGTACCAGGATGCATTTCTTTAAAAAAGCTGTTAATTTTGCGACCTCTTACATATATTACTGTATTATTATTACATCCATTAATATCATCGATGACAGTTCTCGATAATTATTTGCACAAACATAAGAGAACGAAAGAAGCTATAAATGTACATACGTAGAATAATAGGTAAGCACAACTGACTTAATTTTACCCTTATAGATAATTTAGCTTATATTTGTCACAAAATACGTAATTGTTTCCATATACGCACTGTAAGACAGTGATTTATTATAAACATTTTGTTATTTTGATTAAATAAAAGATGATAAATATTTCTGTAACATCTTACAATATCAATTAAAGTCAACTTTAAATAAGATTTAAAGAATTTTTATCGTATCAACAACATACATATATAATTGTAAAATATAAACTAAACATGTCTTAAGACCTTTGGTACTCGCACCTATTATCAGGACACAACATTATAGTAGTATCGCCAAACCCTGTAACAGACATTATTTAAATGCGGGATTATATTCTTTGGATGGATTTAACACCTTTCCTTACAAATTGATATCAAATGATCATATACCTAACAGACCTAACGAATGGTCATCATAATGACAAATGTGATAGATCCAAAAATTTCGAAATGTAAAAAATATACAACTGGCCGCTTGCCGAACAAATTGAAATCAGCAAGCAATCGACTATAAACCTAAGGTACTGTACAATAAAAGTCATTAGTTACTTTCATGCAAGCAATATTATAAGAAACTAATTGCATATCGCAAATTAATTACCGTCGTCATGAAAGAAAATATCAGTGGAAAGCTTGATTGTTGAAACAGAGACATTGCAGTTAACAAACAGGAGAACATATTGACCGCACACATCATTTGTACGCTAGTCACACCATAGTCTGTAAAAAGTGCATTTTGCCAGGTACTTGTGAAACTATGTAATAATAAGTAACCTCCCAGTAAAATAACACCAGAGAGTGTTGTAGCCCCATCTAAAAGTATTTGATAGATCTATCGTAAGTTGACTGCAACTAAAATGTATTATAGATTTAACAAAATATATACCGTTTTTATGATCAGAAATGTCCAACATAAAGAGCGTCATTCTGATAGAAATGAGAATCGCAGTAACATTCATACTCGTAATATTCATATGTTGTATGCGAAATTATTTTTTCCATTAACATGACTGAGATAATTTTAGAAGCTTTAGCTAGAACATTCATACAAATACTCATATCTTGGCACATAAGAAGTTATGACTAGAGAAATCAATGAATCGTCAGAAGGTATATACAATCGTAATTTTGTTACCTGTGATGGAAAACTGACATACTTCAAAGCTTCGTATTGACACCAACTGCTCATAATATTTGACAAGGAACAAAACGCATATTTGTACAATGGCGTCTTATGTTGCGGCTGACGTTGAATAAGTAAATATAATCCCGATATCAGGAAAGCAAGAATGCGATTCACAAACACCAGGAATTGCGAATCTTGAAACCGCGCTTTATTGCCAGAAGCATCTTCGTACTCCTATATAAATAAATCTTGGTTTAATTACGTTACATGATAATCTAAAATAATATCCACTTCTAATATCGGTAAAATTTGACTAATACCTGTGTCATTATCTTTTCCTGCAAGTAGCCCCATGTTAGATAACTAAATTGCAGCCCAAAGAAACAATACAGCAAGAGCAGGGCGTCTTGAGTAAAAGTGCGCTGGACATGAGTGGAAGCATTAGAAGCATAAACCGGTGAGTCCAAAAGGCCTGTCTCGCAGTGTCCGACGCAGCATGAATGCACCAGTCTGGGAATAGTCTTTCCCTGCATAAATATTCTTTTTAATTACCACAGTATATATCATAAGATATTATATTAAATCTTTCTAAATTGTTGATACTTACCGCTTCTCTGTATGTACTTTGTATATCGTACATATTTATATATAAGGCAATCAAACACAATCGAATAACTCAATTGTATGTAGAGGTTTTGAAGATTTCTTCTCCATTATTTGTGAACAATTTTATGACCTCGTTAGTTCCAAATATGACGCTGACTGAAAGCAGTAGCAGCAGGCTGCCAAACGTACTCTCTTTAATTACATGGTAATTAAACATGAAAATTACGTATATAATTATAAAAATAAAGTATCAAAGATAGGAGAGGTGGTGTAACGATACACATTGAACACTAACGTGTCTAATCGCCCTGTCCGCGTCAGCTGTGAAAACGGGACTGACGCCGCCATCGCATTTGCGCTTTCGACAAAGTCAAGATTAAGACGTACCATATTACGATGTCATCCACAAAGTTTCCCATACTCCTCGCGAGTGAGAAACTCCGGCGATGATACCCAATTATCCCATAACCTTCGTCACGAACGTTCCCTAGCTCACGTGTGCTCGGGCCTAGAGAAGTTTCCATTCGCTGTGCATTATTATTACACTGCAAACAATTGTCATTATAGAGATGTAATTAATCTCCGCCCTACTCCGATTTTACCTTGCTACAAGCATGGTGTTTCTAATTTATTATATATTAGTAACTTACGATAATTCCTTCGCGTAATAAACGAGATCGGTATCGCTCCGCGCGTATTTGAGACACACTACCGTGTTAGGTTAACTGTGACAGCGCGCTGAACGCACTATCTGCACTGCGCGCAGTACACAGTTACACACACGTATGATTAACTGAACTGACTGTGAATGTGAAAACTGTGACACCGCGCTAATGAACGTACTATCTGCACTGCGTGAAAGCGCCGCCAGTGTCGAAAAAGTGAAAAGGACGCGACTCCAGCCAATGAAATGATGGCATGGCATGAGAAACGTCGGCGTTAGGAGTATCTTAAATAAAATTTTTCACATTTGGACTTTGCGTCCCAATATCTCCGTTCGTAGGGCACGTAGCGGAAAATATTATAGGAGATACCCCCCCCCCCCAAGTCAACCCCAAGCTATCGATCAAGCCTACTTAGAACTTGATCCGTTCACTCGTTATCGAGATCTCAACATCTCGAGTACTCGCAACCCGTCGCGTCGCGTAAAAGAGTCACGGTCGGTCTCGCTCCGCGTATACTTGGCGCGAGACACTACCGTGTCTCTTGATAAGCA
>JASTWK010001164.1:0-47421 GCA_030770225.1 Temnothorax unifasciatus
TCGGGTCTGGCTGACTTGTCGGCCTTTGACTCCCGGGGTCTTCGTCGCTGTCGTGGACTCACCCGATTCGCTGACACCCTGAGCTCGTGGTAGATTACTGTCGTGGGTCTGGGTCGATCGGTGTAGGTATTAGATTTGCGGCGGTCGTTGGCGTTGTCGCGGGTCTGGCTGCCTGTCGGCCTTTGACTCCCGGCGTCTTCGTCGCTGTCGCGGACTCAGCCGATTCACTGACACCTTGAGCTCGTAGCGATTTCCTTTTGTTCGAATTTTTGTTTTGTATGCTTCCGATTGAATCCGAGAAAGATCGACCACTAAATAAATAAAATAATTCTAGTGGACACGAAAGTTCCACCCCCTTAAAGTCGGAATCTCCGCTCGATCAAGCGGTGGAGGAATTGCCACAATCAACAAGCGCGAAAGAACCAGAAAATTTTAGTGTCGGAGTTCCTCCAACACGAACGCGAGAGCGTCGATTCTCCGCGTCTCGCCACTCCACCCCCTCCACCCGCTCAGCCGGAGGGCCCGCCATCGCCGCCTCTTCCCAAGTCGTTTTCTCGCCCTGTTTGCCGCGTCCCCCCCTTTCCGCGTACTCCCCGTTACACCCAATCCCCCTCTCGAAATCGCACTATTAGGTCCGATCCTAAGTTAAAGGGATTAAATTCGCTGACCTAAAAGAGGACCGACGATCGCACCGTTCACGGAAGGCGTCCCTACGGACGTTGACCTCGTTACAGAACGCGTTACAGAACGTGTACCTGCGAGCATCAGAGTATCTGCTTGCGTCCTTCCTTACCCCTACTCCTTTGGTTAGCCTTTCCTTCGCTTCCCAGTTTTTCTTATTCAAATCCTGGGACGTAACAGTACCAAAAAACTATAATAATTTAAAAAATATATTTTGTTTTTTAAAGTACCTTCTATCCATTTTATTGGTTCGAAAAAATTACTTGTTGTAGAATACCGTCTCAAAAGTCTACAAAAAAATATAGCAATAGTACAAAGAGCATATCATAATTTTAAAAAATAAAAAACAATATTTTATTTTTTTAAACTTCCGCCCGCCTATTTTATTGATTCAAAAAAATTACTTGTTGTAGAATACTATCCCAAAATTCTACATAAAATACATGGCGCTCGTACCAAAAGCATATCATATTTAAAAAAAAATAAAAAAAATACTTTATTTTTTAAAAGTACCGCTTACCCATTTTATTGCTTTCAAAAAATTATGTCCTATAGGAAACTACTCCAAGATTCTAGAAAAAATTTTTCGTAATTGTACAAGAAATATATCGGGTCTAAAAAAATTAAAAACATTAATTTATTTTTTTAATCAATGTTTCTGTCATCAGAAATCTTTCCCGAATTTTCCACAAATGTGTCTTAATGATATCTACAACATATTAAAATTAAATCAAAATCGGTTAAGCCGATCAAAAAATATGAATTATTTTCGAAATTTTTATTTTTACTTTTTACAGCAAAACGGTTCAATATTAAGGGCTAATATTTGACTAAATTGTAAGTAACACTGATAGCAATCAAAGCAAAAAAAAATGAGCATGATTCGTGTGGGGGCACATTGACCCTTCTTATCCGGCTACGGCCTTTGTATTTAAAAAATTAAAACATTTATTGAAATATATAGGCATTTAAAACTATTATGGTTTTACAATAACTGAAAATCAGGCAAATTAAACGGAAGATTGAAAACATATTTATAGTAAATAAAATGTGGGCCGTATGTGGGATGTATGTTGAACCGCAATAAAATAAAATAAGCAAATATGTCACGTTAAATGTACATAATTTTTTATATGTATTGGGTTGGCAACTAAGTTCCCGCCGTTTTTTTAAATTTTAACATTCCGCATGTCATTAAATCCGGAATCTATGTTTTGTTTTTTTCAGATTATTAAAATGGAATGTCAAGTTGAGAAAAATGAGCATTATCGACACCTCCTTCTTTTTGCTTTTAATCAAGGTTCTAAGACCGCAAAAGCTGCTCGCGACATTTGTGCTGTGTATGGAGCGGGTGCCATAGCTGAAAGAACTGCTCGTGATTGGTATGCCAAGTTCAAAAATGGAAATTTTAACCTTCTGAACCTTTCCCATCGAGTGAAGATGCTTCTCTATAGCAGTGTGGGAGCATTCCATTTTCTCTGCCAGTTCCCTTGTCGTTAGACGCGAATTTTCGTGCAAAAGTTGGTTTAATCGCTCTTCATCGAACTCAACTGGACGGCCAGAACGAGGTGCGTCTTTGAGGTTAAAATTTCCATTTTTGAACTTGGCATACCAATCACGAGCGGTTCTTTCAGCTATGGCACCCGCTCCATACACAGCACAAATGTCGCGAGCAACTTTTGCGGCCTTAGACCTTGATTAAAAGCAAAAAGAAGGAGGTGTCGAAAATGCTTATTTTTCTCAACTTGACATTCTATTTAATGCTCTGAAAAAAACAAAACATGGACAAATGACATGCGGAATGTTCCTCTCTAAAAAAAGGCGTGCAAAGTCGGTACTCGAATATATCGCGTTTATTGCTCCCTCTTTTCCGCGATGCCGATTGGTTCTCTCGCTGTGCATACAGCATGAGCAGCTGTCATTGACAGTTGTGTGTAATATTAAAGCTAAATAGCGCGCGCGAAGCGCGCGTCTGTAGTGTCTAGTAACATTTAAAAAAACGGCGGGAACTTAGTTGCCAACCTAATATATATATATATGTTATGGTCAAAGCCCGACACGCGGGCATTCCTAGGATTGACTGGTCAATTCTGGGAAACGACCAAGCGTCTTGGTCAAAGTCCGAAATAAGTTTTGCGTATCGACTTTTGACTAGTCAATCCTAGGAATAACTAATACGGCTGGTCAAAGTTAGAAACTAAGAAAAATCACTTCGGACTTTGACTAGTCAATCCTAGGTGTGGCTTAATTCGGACTGTGTGACTGTTAACAAATAAAATCAAGATTTTTTTTACTAAATTAATCTTATTGTTAACATAATGTAGCTTTTTATTTACTTTACTCTTGTACATAGTTTTTTTCCTTAAGTTTAAAAATGTAGCTTTGGTAAAATATTTTATAAACATAACATCTTAGAAAGTACTTATATTTAGTGTATGGTAATTCTTTACAATAAGGCCCTTTCCGAATTTTGATATTTTCTTGCGGCTCTCTTGGTAAAAACCTTTGTTGTAACTCCGACAGTGATAATCAGTTGGGGGAGCCCGAAAAATATGCACCCTACCTATTTTTTTTACCATTTTTTTCCTATTTTTATACCTATTTTTTCCTACATGCCGGAACACAGACATAATTAAACACACACCTATATAGGTTAGTGACGCGCTTTAAACAGTTAAATACTTTTAAAGCGCGTCACTATTTTATAAAAATATAAAAATAAAGTAAAAAAAATAAAAAAAATAGGTAAGGTGTGTTTTCAAGCTTCTCCGATTGATTAATCACTGTCGAAGTCGCAACAAAGATTTTTACCGCAAGAAAATATCAAAATTCGGACCGGGCCCTATTATAAAGAATTACCATACACTAAATATAAGTCTTTCTAAGATGTTTGTTTATAAATACTAGCTGGTTACCCGGGGCTTCGCCCCCGGAGTACACTATGGTAATAAGACACGCAAAAAACGCTCGCTCTCTCCTCTCTCTCTCGCTCTCACTCGCACTCTACTCTCTCACGCTCATCACTCCTCTCTCACGTCTTCTCACGCGCTCACTCTCTCCACTGCTCACTCTCTCAACTCTCTCACTCCTCTACTCTCTCACTCTCTCACTCTTCTCACTCTCTCACTCTCCTCTCACTCTCGCACTCCTCTTCACTCTCTCAAGTCTCTCACTCTGCTCACTCTCTCACTCTCTCAGCTCTCTCACTCGCTCACTCTCATCACTTCTCTCACTCTCCTCACTCTCTCACTTCACACGCGCACGCGCTCCACTCTCATTCACATCTCACTCTCATCTACTCTCTCACTCTCTTCACTCTCTCACGCTCTCACTCTCTCACTCGCGCACTCTCTCACTCTCTCACTCTCCTCACTCTCTCACTCTCTCACTCCTCTCACTCTCTCACTCTCTCACTCTCTCACTCTCTCACCTCTCACTCTCTCACTCTCTCACTCTCTCACTCTCCTCACTCTCTCACTCTCTCACTCTCATCACTCTCTCCACTCTCTCACTCTCTCACTCTCTCACTCTCTCACTCTCTCACTCTCTCACTCTCTCACTCTCTCACTCTCTCACTCTCTCACTCTCTCACTCTCTCACTCTCTCACTCTCTCCCTCTCTCACTCTCTCACTCCCTCGCTCGCTCACTCTCTCACTCTCTCACTCTCTCACTCTCTCACTCTCTCACTCTCTCACTCTCTCACTCTCTCACTCTCTCACTCTCTCACTCTCTCACTCTCCTCACTCTCTCACTCTCTCACTCTCTCACTCTCTCACTCTCTCACTCTCTCACTCTCTCACTCTCTCACTCTCTCACTCTCTCACTCTCTCACTCTCTCACTCTCTCACTCTCTCACTCTCTCACTCTCTCACTCTCTCACTCTCTCACTCTCTCACTCTCTCACTCTCTCACTCTCTCACTCTCTCAATCTCTCAGTCTCATCTCTCACTGTCTCACTCTCACTCTCTCATCTCTCTCTCTCTCTCTCTCTCTCTCTCTCCTCTCCCTCCCTCCCCCTCCCTCTCCCTCTCTCTCCTCTCCCTCCCTCTCCCTCTCCCTCTCCTCTCTCTCTCTCTCTCTCTCTCTCTCTCTCTCTCTCTCTCTCTCTCTGGCACAAAATCGTGCAATGAGAGTCATACTGCAATGCTCGCGATATACAAAGGTAGAATTGATGCTGCAAACCCTTAAATTTATGAATGTAAGACAGAGGCTAATGTATAATGTATGTATTTTTATATTTAAGATTGTAAGAGGCATAATGCCAAAACATTTAAGGAATAGGATAGAAATAGTAGGAGATGTGAAGTGGACGGCAAACGAGGCAGGCTGAGAATATTAGAATTCAATATCACAGGACGAGAAGTGCACAGAAAAGTTTATTTTATGAAGGTTTGAATATGTACAACGCCCTACCGATAGAAATTAAGCAATGCGAAAGAATTGTACCATTTAAACGTAGGTTAAGAGAATATATTGTACCTCATGTAGAGGAATTAATTTAAGGATATTTTATGTAAAAAATAGCCGAGAAGGCTAATAAAGCTCAATCAATCAATCAATCTCTTTCTCTCTTTCTCTAAAATGCTATAAATTAAAAAATATTACTTTTTTATCGACAGAAGTTCAATTCCATCGTATATAATTCTTTGAGATTCACTCAATTATCCTTTTCTAAAAAGGAGATGTGAAGTTTATTGTTGTCGCTTTTCCGCGATGCCGATTGGTTCTCTTGCTGCGCTTACTTCATTTGCAGCTGTCATTGTATATTTTGACAGTTGTGTATAATAGGGTTAATAGTGAAATGTTAAAGATAAATAGCGCGCGCGTAGCGCGCGTCTGTAGTGTCTAGTTTCCTAAAAAATTGATAAATTTCGTAACCGATTTCCAAAAAGATACCGGTTCCCAAAAAGATTGGTAACGAAAAACTATACAGTTTATAGCACTCCCCTTGAAATTCTACCCCTGTTTTATATACAATTCTTTAAAATTCAATCAATTATTTCCCAAAAAATTCGAAGAACTTCTGATACCGGTTTGTAAAAAGATCGGTAACAAAAAATTATACACTTTATAGCACTCCCCGGGAAATTCTACCCTTATTTTATATACAATTCTTTAAAATTCGATCAATTATTTCTCGAAAAATTAGAAAAATTAAAAAAAACCGGTTTCCAGAAAATCGGTAACAAAAAACTATACGCATAATGACATTCCCCGGGAAATTTTACCCCTATTTCATATACTTTTGGTAAAAATTTGGTTTATTGGTTTCCGAGATCATCGAACACAAACAATCAAACTGACAAACTCTGTCTCTTTATAATAATAGTATAGATTTTACCAAAGCTACATTTTTAAACTTAAGAAGAAAAAAACTATGTACAAAAGTAAAATAAATAAAAAGCTACATTATGTTAACAATAAGAATTTAATTTAGTTTAAAAAATCTTGATTTTATTTGTTAACAGTCACACAGTCCGAATTAAGCCACACCTAGAATTGACTAGTCAAGGTCCAAAGTAATTTTTTTTAGTTTCTAACTTTGACTAACTGTATCAGTTATTCCTAAGATTGACTAGTCAAAGTCCGAAGTGATTTTTCTTAGTTTCTAACTTTGATCAGTTGTATTAGTTATTCCTAGGATTGACTAGTCAAAAGCCGAAACGCAAAACTAACTTATTTCGGGCTTTGACCATAACATATATATATATAAATATATATATATATATATATATATATATATATATATATATATATATATATATATAATATATATAATATATATAATATATATATTATATATATATAATGAAATTGGAGAAATAAAATCCGAAAATCCGAGAATTCGATAAACTTTTTGTAGGAGAAAAGTAGAAATGTGAGAAAAAATTTGAGGGACTTAATATACTTGCTGGCTTTTAGCGTTTTTTTCTTCTTGATGGAGTTTCAAGATCTCGTGGCTCTGCAGCTTGGTGGTTTCCATCGGCATGGTGATTTCGTGTTGAGACTTAACGCGGACAGAGTTTGATTCGCGATTATTGTATCGGTTCGCGATTGATGGTATGACGGAAACAGAAACTGCTTCAGACTGGAAGTACGATTTCGCGAATGTGTCTAGTGTCCCGCTGTCGCGGTTTATATATAATTCTAGGGATGGATTATCATGGGATATGTCTTAACTTTTTAGTGATTAAACTTGTTTTTCCGACTTTTGTTAGTCATCGATCAAAAACATGTTTTTCTCTCGGATCAAGACGTTACATTTCGAAATTCCTATATTGTCTCGGATTAATCTATTATCGTCCAGGTTGAAGTGTTTTTCACGAATTTTCCTTGAGAGTCATACGACGGCCCGACGTATTATTGACCGGCGGCGCAGGTTTCACAATTAAATAGACTTATTTGTTTGATTTTGATGTCGAAAGAAGTGGTGATTCACCATTATTGTAACCTGCTGGCCGATCAATAACCTCTGTTCGTCAAATATTATTCGGTTGCCGTTATTCCAAAGATAATTCTGTTAGAAAAACATCTTATATATATTATATATATATATATATATATATATATATATATATATATATATATATATATATATATATATATATATATATATATTCCCATGTATCCTCTCTAGTCAAAGGTGGCAATGATATCTCTAGGAGTCTCGTGAGTCGAAAGGCTCAAAACAATGTGACACACTACTAGGCGGCCGGTCCTCGCGGGCCGGTCGTCGCACGAGCCCGGTTTGCCGTACGGCGCCTCTGCCCGTCGTCGGGATCTCACCGCTTACGACGGCACGGCGTCTAACGGTCGAACATGAGTTTCGCGAGTTCGATGTCGAGACTCGGAATCGTCTGTAGACGACTTAGGACGTAGATGAAATATATATATATATATATTTATTTTTTCAGTTATATTTCCAATGAAACGGTTTGTTTACTTTGCCGTTTTAAACCTTTGGTAGTAAAAAAGTATGTAATAGAGAGGCATTTCAGAACACGTCATTCGGTTGAATATTCCAATTATTCAAATTCAGAAAAATTAGATATTATCGAACTAAAATTAGTTCATCAAGAAGATGCAATACCTTCTTCTAGTTCTTCTTCTCAAAAATCTCTATTATAGCCTCTTATGCTATTTCTTTGCTTATAGCACAAAATTCAAAGCCATTTACCGAAGGTACTTTTGTGAAGAACTGTATCACCGAAGCAGCAAAAGCCTTCGGCAATTCCTTGACTCTTGACGAAGCAATGAGCATACCTCCCAGTGCAAAAACGATATCTTCCAGAATTACTGATATTAGTAATTCTGCAAGAAAAAAATTAAAGAATCTTCTGACGTCATGTACATATTTTGCTTTATGTCTTAACGAGAGCACCGATATTCGACACGAGTCAACTAAGTATTTTTATTCGAATCGTGCAAGACGATTTCTCGTGTGTCGAGGAGCTTTTAAATTTCGTCCCTTTACATAGCACAACTACGGGTCTTGATATTTTTTTAGCAGTTGAAGAATCGCTTAAAAAATTTGAAATAGATTTTAATAAATGTTCTTCGATTACTACTGATGGCGCGAGAGCTATGACCGGTTCAAAGATAGGATTGGATTCGCCGGTCAATTAAAGCAGTGAAATTTTAATATCCCCGTTATACATTGAATAATTCATCAGGAACCACTAAGCGACAAAGTTGTAAAACTGATGTCAACAGCTATGGAGACTGTGACAAAAATAATTAATATAATTAAAGGTGGACAGAAGTTCCTTAATCATCAAAAATTTCAATTATTTCTCCATAATTCTGGAACATAATTCTGTTCATACAGATGTCCCACTTTATTGTTCAGTACGTTGGCTTAGTGCTGCAAAATGTTTGGAAATATTTTTTGCTATAAGAAAAGAGATCCTCCTTTTCTTGCAAGAAATTAACAATCCAAAATTTCAGGAATATATAGCCGTTTTGCAAGATGTCACATTTCTCTGTGAACTTGCCTTCATTACTAACATGACTAATCAACTTAGACTTCTCAATTTAAAGCTGCAAAGACCAAATCAGAATATTTCCCAATTAGTTAGTCATGTCGATTCTTTCCGAAGAAAATTATAGTTATTCAAATCTCACTTAAATGATAATATTTTTCACTTTTTTCCTTTTTGCCAGATTCTTCTCGAAGAACACGGCAGTAACTGTAATTTCAAGGAATACACAGTCATTTCGTAGATTGTCTCATAGAAGAATTCAATACGCATTTTAGTTGTTTTGAAAAACTTAGAACCGAATTAATTCTTTTTGAGAATCCCCTTACAGCGTATCAATCGAAGAACAACATCTTGATTTGCAGGATGAACTATGCGATTTGCATAATGATATATTCCTTAAAACAATTGAAGAAACCGGTGTCGATTTTTTCAAAATTTTTTTGGCCTTCGAATTTATTCCATGTTTGGGTCCACATATTTAAGTGAGTGTAACTTTTTTTTCAAAAATAAAATTTATTAAAAATAAAAGCGTTCTTCTTTAAGGGGGTACATATGTGTAGACCGCAAGAAAAATAGGTAAAATTCGAGAATTTTTATCTTGGAAACTATTAATTTGATTCGATCCGGGTTTTTTTATTTAATAGTATCTACATTGAGGCACGTTCACAAATTTTTTTAAGGGAATTCATTCCCTCGGAGCGCTGTTCTCGTGGCCGTCGTAAAATGTGTTTTCGCAGTCGGTGCCTAGAATATTTCGAGAACGGCTGGACCGATTTTCTTCAAATTTACACACAATGTTTTGCGATAGTTTATCTCGTTTCCATCGGGAGATTTTTTTTACTCAACTAGTTTTTTTTTAATCAGACTATAAAGGTCGAAAATTTGGGTCGAAACATGAATCTTGAGTTCAAACAGTCGACGTTTCGGTAAAAAAAATTTTTTAAATAAAAGCCCCCGATGGAAATTGCTTTATGTATTGCTATTTAAGAATCCGTTTCAATTTTACGTTTCAGATCAACCGACTGCGCGAAATCTTGGGCACCGTAAACCGTGTTTGCGAAAACACATTTTACGCCGGCCACGAGAACAGCGCTCCGAGGGAATGAATTCCCTTAAAAAAATTTGTGAACGTGCCTCAATGTAGATACTATTAAATAAAAAAAAACCGGACCGAATCAAATTAATAGTTTCCAAGATAAAAATTCTCGAATTTTACTTATTTTTCTTGCGGTCTACACATATGTATCCCCTTAAGTGACGAATCTTTACCGCGTCTTATGCGGCTCGCAACATCTAATATGGAAATAGATATTCCCACTCTCGCCTGTAAAAGATCCCGAAAGGCGACCTAAATCTTAATTGCTTTAATTTTGCTTCAATTAGAGTCATTTCAGTCGTCAGTGGATTAGGCCTACAGGGGATACCACTTTAAAAAAACGCGTCAACAATAGTATCTCACGGGTGACGTGGAAAGTTATTGTAATTGTAAGCACATGTTTACGCTCCTGAGCCTCGAGTGACTCGTGGGCTGCGCGCGGAACGGCGAGGTAAGGGGAAGGCGCTAGGCGAAGCCAGCTGAAAATCGGCCGAAAAGTACATTTCTTGCCGAGCTCTCTGCTGGAGGAAAGGCTTGCCGGTTCTCAAGTTACAAAAGCAGTTTTAGCACGGACGCCGTAGACCCACGTATACAGCTATAAGAGAGATAATTATAATCCATCTTTGGTTTCCGAAGTTGCAAAAGCCGACTCTTTTATAGTGCTCCTTTGACATTTCGTTCGAATTACTTACTACTATCTCCTTCCATTCAATTCCCATAAAATTACAGCTGGTTTCCGGCTACTGAATAAATAAATACATTAAATAAATGGGCGTTTTAATACCCATTTATACAACTTTTCCTTCGAATGTTGTCAAGGTAGACTCCATTTCAATTTAGATAAATTCTACAATTCGATTTAATTACTTTTAGACCTCAATTTACGAGATATTTCAAGTTTTATTATTTATTCTACTACCAACTTGTATTTTATTTGACACAGGTTTTCCAGCAAATATTTACTCATCAATAGTTCCAAGTTATTTCTGCTTTTAATAAACAATTCTACTATAGAATAAAATTTTATCTTCCTTTCTTTCCACGCACCGTTCTAATAACAAATCCTTTTGCCAGTCTCGGGTTATAGTCGATGTATGCAGACGACTCCCCCGAAATAATAAAAGAGAGGGTCTTTTTCATTACGTTGAGGCAGTAGTGCTAAAAAGATAAATAACAAGTTATATCGCTGTTTACATTATTGTTTATTTTTATTCGAGCCGTGACGTATCAGCGGTAGATGTCGCCAATTATATAATTTTGAAGGCCGGTATTTATAGTCGAATCTTATCTTTATAAGACCGTCTATGATCTTAAGATGTTATGAACCAATCACAGAGCCGTATTAGCATCTTAAGACATTACTTAAGACGGTCTTAAAATAAGAACCGGTTATGCATGAATACCGACTTGAGTTTCTATTTTACACTTTTTTACCGATTATTTTGGCCGGCTCGTACTGGTTGTATTTTACATTTTTTATAATAAAAAATAATTTTATCAACCCGATAAACGTATTATTTACTTAATTCTAAACGAAAAATTATAATAAATTGATCAATTTAATTTGAAATCTAACATATATACCTCTGTAATACTATAAATTTGATTATGTTTATTGCACGCTCACTTTTTAAGTTAATCTAAATATAAATATAAGTGAACATGCAATAAATAAATTTGTCAATTTTGTTATCAATTCTTGTTTAGGATTAAGCAGTAAATAATATGTTTATCGGGTTATCTATCTCTTAATAATAATATTATTAATAACTTTATTGTTAGCAAGTTTTAATTTTATACCATTCTATTGTACCATTTTTTCCTACAATTTTGTTTATATAATTGTAATTATAATACAAATCCGTAAATTCAATTATATAAATAAGAAATTCACTTCTCTATGATAGTATAATAAATATCTTTTAATAACAATATTTTATAAAAGCTTTTTTTTATTTCACTCTATTCTCATATACAAGGCCAGACCGAAAACACAAAACGCAAGGAATCCGGCGTGCGAGAGAGCGGCCAGCTCGACCTAACGGGTGTGGGCAGAGTTGATAAAAGGGCAGCGCAACATTCGGCGGGGTGACGCGTAAATCACACACTCACATAGTTAATAAAATTTGAGAACAAGGTTTATTATAAATAATAGTGTAAATAATAAACAAAAGAAAGATGAAATTATGAAACTCAGACATTAGACGACTTTACAGAGATTGAGTAAACGAAGTTAGATAACGTAGCATGAAAAGATATTAATCTCGAGCTTGAATTGAATACAATAGAAGTGAACGCGAAAATAACCAAATGCGGGTCAGAAGAGCCGAACCCGAGGCGCAATAATGATCCGGAGTAATGAACACGAATTATACTGTACATTAAATATATTAAAGAAGCATGAGAATAGAGTGAAATAAAAAAAAGCTTTTATAAAATATTATTATTTTTATTAATTTAAGATTTATATTGCGAGATTATTTATAAATTAATATATTCTTTATAACAATTTGTGGAAGTTCGGAAGATATTTAATATTGCATTATAAGCTTTTTATATAGGGTAACTCAGGGGTATATACGCCGCAGCTAAGGAAAACTTAATTTATCGAGTACTATTTACTATGTTTAAGGCAAATGAATTATACCAATAAAAACTTTATACTGTCTACTACTATAAAAAAAATAAAAATATAAAATATTCATTCTTTGTATTTAATAAAAAAAACTTTTAGAAACTCTTGCATTTTTGCCATATATCCCAGAGGGGTGGGTTATATGACATTCATGGGTGAAATATTATTGTTATACGATCAAAAAAAAAAGGAAAAACAACACATAGGAGATTTCGAGTTTTACAAAGTGTCTGTACTATGGCATAAATCCCGCATTGCCGTATATCCTAAACAGGAGGGATATACAAGATATTAAGTTAAACAAAAAATACAAGAGCTATGCACTTGTATTTTGCTGTATTACATCATTTACTATCCCTCCACACTTATGTATCATGAAATAACCATTAAACCTTTTACATTCCCTACAGTAATCATTTTACGTAAATCGTAACACAAGATCGCGCTTCTTACTACGGTGAGAATTCAACTCACGACAGTTTCGTTAATATTAACAGTGAAGAACTGAAATTACAACACAATACTAATATGGCATAAAGCGAAGATAAAGAGACATGAGAGGTGTAGCATAAGTGGGAGATGGCAACATCGCCGGTGAAATACCACTACTTTCATCGTTTCCTTTACTACTCGGTTTACTACCCTGCTGAAAATGACCGATTGAATCCGATTGGTTCCGCATTAAATTTGGTGAAATTGAATCGGAATAAATGCGTTTTCAATCCGATTAATCGGATGCCCGATTGGAAGTGAATCGGTTTTGATAACAAATCAATCGGAATCGTTTTTAATTCGGTATTTCCGGATTGATCTGAATCCGCCGTTATCGGATTCAATCGTATTAATGCCAATTCATTTTAATCGGGTGAATAAAGTGACCACACAAATCGTATTGAATCCGCATCAGTCGTGAAATTTTAATACAACACCGGAATCGAATTTAATGCGATATTTCCGGATTTATCTGAATCCGACTCAATCGGTTTCAATCGTATCTGCGCTTAATCCATTTAAATCGGGTAATTAAAGTAGCTATGTGAATCGGATTAAATCCGCTTTAATCATTAAAATTGTATATAACACATAATTTTTACGTACAGGATTTCTTTTTGGTAAAGTCATGAGTTCTACATTTGCAAAACTGTAAAATGTTTTCATTTAAATAAATACTGCACATTGTAATAAATTTGTAGTACAAAAAATGGAATTATAATAAAGTAGTCAATAATCCTGTTTATATATCCAAAATTCACGGATTCTATCAGTTTGAATCGGTCAGTCAATCTGTATAAATCATTATAATTTCGTGATTTCGGGGTTCACGAAATCATAACGATTTAAAAGATTGACTAAGACTGATTCAAACCGATAGAAAACGAGTGAAATTACATTCTTGAGTACGAATCCGTTTCAATCGTTTCCAATCGGTATAATCGTTATGAAATCATGACGATTCAAACCGATAGGAACCGATTGAAATTACATCGTTAATTGATTACAAATCCGTTTCAATCGGTTTCGATCGGTGTAATCGTTACAAAATCACAACGATTCAAACCGATAGGAACCGATTGAAATTACATCCTTGAATACCAATTCGTTTCAATCGTTTTCAGTCGGTGTAATCGTTATAAATCCGTGATTTCCGGATCAAGAATCCATATTCATGCGGATTCAAAATTTTTAATCGGATTTAATCGGTCATTTTTAGCAGGGTACATTACTACTCGGTTAGGCGGAGCGCGTGCCCCGAGGGCTTCGTGTCCCGGCGATCACGGTGTTCTAGAGCCAAGCGTGTCAGAGTGGCGTGAGGCCTCGCGGCCGATCGCCGTTAATACTCCCGCGTGATCCGATTCGAGGACACTGCCAGGCGGAAAGTTGCAAGGCAAAAAAAAAGAGGCAACCGGAGCCACGCGCGGTAATTAATGCGCAATCAAAATATAGTCAATACGATAAAATATAATAGTTAATACATATTCGGACGTTTCGACACTTTCTTTGTGTCATCTTCAGCGTGTAAACAAAATTCATATACATGAAAATTTCAGATGATATAAATTACAGTCAAACGCGATAAAATGATATAGTCGATCAGTAGAAAAGCGATCAATAAAATCAGTCAAATTAATGAAATAAAATGCATATTGGTGTTACGTCCCGCGAACTCCACGATTTCCCTTTTTCGCGGAAATTCCTATGGGCCCAAGATAGGGCGTAAGATTATGATAAGTAAACAAAGCGCGGACGGTTATCGATCCGGGAGTAAGTCTTGATCTCCTCACATTCCCTTTTTATGATCAACCACCTATTTCGTTGGGCAACTAAAAGCAACCCTCCAGATGATAAATTACTAACAGACGGGGAATATGGTGACCAGATTCTCATGAGCCTTATCGGGCCCATAACTATAAACCCGGCGCCACGACGCGTAAAAGGGACCGTAATTCTAGACATAGGTCGATGGGGATCTGTATATTATCACGCGACTAGCTCGAATTGCCCGCGCAATGCTCCGGCAAACAGAGACGAAATCTAACACGCGATTTCTTGAGAACACGTGGCGGAAGTTTCTGTTTGCACTTAGCAATAAAACTGCAATAAAATTGTACTTAAGGGTATGGGTCTTCAGTCAGTAATTCGAGCAGGGTCGGGGGATAAATAAGGGACCCTAATAAAAGAGAAAACAACGATAATTGAGTCACTAGAAGAAGCGATGGGTCACACCCACCGACGAGACCAACAAGACAGGGGACTTGTGCAGGGGACTCACCAATGGAAAACCGGAGAAATCGATAACCGTCTCTAAGCTTCTAGGATAGGCAAAGACTTAAGAATCTAGCTCTTGGGTAAGAAACATCTCGCCCAATAAGAAATCCTTTAGACAAAAATTAAAAACATCCCGCCAACCAGGAGTTCCCAAAATGAAAACCAGACACATCCCACACGAAACCCATCCCTTCCATTCCTTATATTTTCCTATATAAACCCTGAGATTGCGGCACTTATCATCAAAAAGCTTTTGACTCTCTTCAAGCGTCTCAAGCCTTAGTCTCGTGCTTTAATTTCGGCATTACCATCGTGATCTTTTTGAACTACGATTCCGCCCTTAGAGTCAGTACACAAAAGAATCCGACAGCAGCTCAGTCGCCCGACTCATCCTCCAACTAAGATACATTCGGGAAGGAGCCGCTCCCACGTTCGAAATTCAACAAGTAGTAAGTCGTATATACACTCCTTTTATTACCCTTAATTTCTTGTGATCAGGAAACTCTCTCGAAATTGCACGAGGTCCGATCCTGAGTCAAAGGGATTAAATTCCCTGACTCAAAAGAGGACCGACGATCGCACCGCTCACGGAAGACGTCCTTACGGACGTTGACTCTCCCTGAGCCATAAAAGTGCGTTCGGCTCGCGCCACGCGCCTCAGAGCGTGTACCTGCGAGCGACATTTGTGAGTATCTGGTTGCGTCCTTCCTTACCCCTACCCCTCTGGTTAGCCTTTCCTTCGCTTCCCAGTTTTTCTCATTAGAATCCTGGGGTTGGACGTAACACTGGCATATCCACAGCCTGACATACTACGTATGATTTTTATTTTACTGATTTGACTACGCTTTTCTACTGATCGACTATATTATTTTATCTTTTGACTGTAATTTATATCGTGTAAAATATTCATGTACATTAATTTTGTTTACACGCTGAAGATGACACAAAGAAAGTGTCGAAACGTCCGAATATATATTAACTAATATATTTTATCGTATTGACTATATTTTGATTGCGCATTAATTACCGCGCGTGGCTCCGATTGCCTCTCTCACTTTTCTTTATTTGATTTATTCAGGAGAGCCTATACTTAGTTTATTATTTTCAAAGAAAATATCGAAAAAATTTTCAATGGACAATATGACTTTTTTTAGGATTTAAGTAAAAAATATTTTTTTTCTTAATGCAATCGTTTTGATTTTTTCCAAAAAAAATCTTACAAATCCTAGACTTAGTTTCGAATGGGATTTCAATAACTTCGATTTTTAAAGGAACTTTTTCTTCATTTTTTTCGAAAATAATTTTTTTTAATAAGATAGACTCTATCGATGGCTAGAAAAAAATTTGATAAATTTATAGACAGCAATTCTGAAATTTCGATCTATAGATAAAGAGGAAATTCGAATATTTTCTATTTTTTATTTGCATTTTTCCTTTCAATCAATTAATCTTTATTTTACTCCCCTTCCGGGGCTGGAAAAGCGTTTTTTTTTTTTTAGTAAAAACGGTCCCAAAAACCTTTAAAATTTATCTTATTTCCCCGACCTGATCATTGAACGACCTCACAATTTATTTCCTTTCCCTCCCTCTTCCGTCCGGGCACATACACACATACACACATACACACATACTTTGGCACATACACACATACACACATACACACACACATACATACATACAGACATTTTTTTAAATTACAATTTTTCGACGTTTTAGAACATTCTGAACACATTCAGAAAAACAAATTTAAAAAAAATTTTTTTACGAAAACAAAGCTTTCTTTATGAGGAAACAAAAATGAGACAGTTAATTAGTATAACAACAATGGAAATATTAGTTGACTCTACTGGCCATTATAAATCGCCAAAACAATACGACCACGATTTGGTTCAATTAAATTTATTGCGAAAATTATATATATTTATATATAATTATATATAAATATCGTATATATGATTATATGTGACAAGATCATATATGTATTCATAGTTAGGGAGCTGGTGGCCAAATCGATATATGATTTGTTCATGTTTCATATCGATAGGGATTAAAGTTTAGATCAATACGAATCGATTTGGTCCAGTCAATTAAGGTCGTACGTCGCTGCGTTTTTGCGTTACAGCGCTTTAAATTTGTAAAAAAAAAGGGGGGTACTAAATCATTTGTTCATGTCTGCCTCTGGGGCTGATGGTCAAAATTATCCTGAAAACAAAGAAAATCCATGAGGCAGACATCCAGGGCTCTGCATTATCACGGGACGTAGTTGTAAAAATGTAAAAAAAAAAGCTCTACTAAGTCATTTGTTCATGGTTCTAGTTGCGTTCATTCGATTCATTATGACTCCCTGAATACAAAAAAAATTTGGCAGACATTTCGCTAACTGATTTTGAGCTGTACAATTTTTTGAAAATTAAAAATGAGGGATTATAATCACAACCGGTGATAGCGTGAATACCAGGCAAGGAACTACAAATCAAAGGTCCCACCTTCGAATAAATTTGCGAAACATCAATATAGCGACGTGTATTGCCAGTACCGAAATCGATCCAAATCTTGAGAGAGCTCTGCAGAAATTCCATATTTCCGAGCATGATAATCAAGACGTCAGTATCAGCGCAGCGTATGACGACATTGGCGCGTATTTGAATTTGGCAAGCGTGATAAATGATTTTGGTGTCGGCTTCTTCGTGCATGTCACAAGATAAATTTTCATTTATTGTCCGAATCACATGCTCATTTTCAACGCGGAATTCGTAGCATTTGTCATGGTTAATATTGCTATATCGAAATGTTTTCAGTTTTAATTCTGTTCGTGTTCGTGTAAACCATATATAATCTTACAATGTTATTCATTGCGAAGAAAAATTTATTCACGTGAAGTAAATAGATTTAGATAAAATTACTGGGAATAAATAAAAAAAAAAAATTATAGCCATGTTACTACTATTACTATTATTATTATATTATCATGTTATTACTAGTACAGCTTTTTCATACCTCACAGATTCGTCCTCCAATGCCAAAGTTTCTACCTGCTAATATGTAACATTAATTATTTTTATTGATAATTTGTAGACGTAGAATTTTTTACTTGTAGCTTGGCGCGAGCCTCGAGTTTTTTAAAAAAATATTCAAATAGTCTGTCTTTGGAATATCAGAGGCCTGGATGTCTGCCTCATCGATTTTCTTCTTTTTTATAAGAAATCTAAACATCAGTCCAAGAGGCAGACATGAACACATGATATAGCACACCTTTTTTTTTAACATTTTTGAAGCGCTGTCAATTGACAACGCAGAGGCAACATGCTGGCAGACCATTTTTCTGTGGTCCTCCATATTGTCTTTAATCGAACAATTTAGGTCTGCCAAGTGAACACTTCATATACACTTTTTTAAATCATAAAAAAAGCTTAAAAAAATGATTACTACAAAAGTCAGAGCCCTGGATGTCTGCCTCTTCGATTTTCTTCGTTTTCAGAAGGATTCTGAACATCAGCCTCAGAGGCAGACATGAACAAATCATATAGTACACCCTTTTTTTTTAACAAATTCGAAGCGCTGTCAATTGACAACGCAGCGCTACCATGGTGGCAGACGCGGTCCTTAATGTTTCTTATGGTACAATTATCACTATTAATAATGTCTGCCACATGAACAAATCATATAGAAATTTTGGCCACCAGCTCCCTAACTATCATATATGGATACACATATAAGATTCATATGGAAGTATATATAATTCTATATAATTATATATGATTGTATATCGTGTAATTACATATGAATTTTGTTTTTATATGATCATATATAATTATATACAATCACATATAAGTTTTATACAAAAATTGTGTAATTTCAAGTGTCAAGTTAGAATTATATAATTATACTAGCATGCCCCGCGGCTTCGCTCGCGACCTCATATGCATGGCTCTCATACGCGTAGCATTTGCTATTTTTTAATTTTCAATATTACAAACTTATATTTCGGTATTAAAGAAAAATATACTTTATTTATTTATTTATTTTTTATTATTAATTAATTAATTAATTTATTTATTTATCTATCTATTTTTTCTCTGTTCACGGAGTCGAATGCTGCTTTCAGATCAATAAATGCTGCCACTAGCTTCCCTCTTTTTTTGCTAACAGCTCTTCCAATTATATAATTCAGTGCGTATATATTCTCCCCTCTTTGTACCCTTTCTTTTCCTGAATCCTGCCTGTGTTTCTGGTAATATTCTTCTTTCTTCCGCCTCCTTCTCCAATCTTTTAGCCAAAATTGCCGCGTATATTTTGTAGCTTGTATTCATTAATGTCACTCCTCTATAATCTTGTGCTTCTTTTCCTTCTCCTTTCCTTACTATTGGTACTATTATACCTTCTTTCCAGTCTTCTACTATTTCTTCTGTCCTCCATGCTGTATCACATACCTCCCATATTTTTTCTTTCAATCTCTCTCCTTTATATATCCATACCTCATTTGGCAATCCATCCGTACCTGCTGCTTTTTTTTTCTTTCATTTCTTTAATTACTTCTTCCACTTCCTCTCTTCTTATTCCTTCCTGCTCTTTGTTATCCATTCTTTCCTCTCTCTTCCTGTCTTTTTCACGCGGTTTCACAGTTACTCCTTTTTAATAGCTCCATGAAATGTTTATTCCATTGCTCCTCCATTATTTCTTCGCAAACCTCTTTTCTATCTTTCCTTTCTCTGTTTATAAATCTCCATACTTCCTTCTCGCTAGTTACTTCTCTCGCCTCTTTCATTAATCTCTCTCTTTCGATCTCTTTCTTTTCTTTTATTTTCTCCTTATATTCTTTTTTCTTTAGAATGTACCTCTTTTTATCTACTTCTCCCTTTTCTCCATTTAACTAGTTTCTCTCGTGCTTCTCTCCTTAGTCTTACACATTCACTATCCCACCATCCGTTTTTTTTTTCTTTAATCTCTGGTCTTCTCTTATTTCTTTCCAAACAGCAGCCTGTTTTACTGCCTCCTTTATTCCCTCCAATATTTCTTCTATGTTCGCACCGTCTATTCTTGTCTCTTTCATTCTCTCCTTGTAATTTTCCGTTCCTTCTTTTGACTAATTCATTATTCTATTGACCCTTTTCTCCCCTTTTCTTCTCTCACCAGTTCCTTTTACCTTTAATATTACGGGCTGATGATCAGAATCAATAGCATCTCCAATCCTTATTTTCTCAATTTTCTCCCAAATTTCCTGGTTTCCAATTATATAATCTATATATTACCGATTCACCTCTCCCTCCTATAAAAATGAACTCTCCGTCTTTGTCTCCCTTTGTTCCGTTCATTATTCCTAATCCTTCTTTCTCTACAAACTTCAATAGCTTCCTTCCTTCTGAATTAATTTCTTTATCTTTCAATTTTCTTCTTTCTTCCATTATCTCTGTTAATCCTCCTTCTTCTCCAGTTCTTGCGTTAAAGTCGCCTCCTATTATTATTTGCTCCCCTAAATCACCATCATTTGTATATTCCTTTATATACTTTATCTTCTTTTCAATATCATTGCTCACATATATCGCTATAATTCTCCACGTACCTTCCTTTGTTTTTGCTATTCTTTCCACAATTCCTTCCTCCTCTCTCTCCTCTATTCCATCTGCGGCTAGTTCTTTTCTAACGCTTGTTATTATCCCTCCTTTTGCTCTAGCATGTGACAATTAAATAATATAGTTAATATATATATTTTTTATTTATTATATGTTTATGTTTATTTTTAATTATTTTTATTTATTTATTTTGTTTTTCAATAAATCTGATTGCTATTTTCACAGATAATATACGTGTTTTTTTTTCATTAACTATTATATGATTTAATTGTCATGTGCTATCCGTTAAGTTTCCCAATTTATAATATTTCATTAAAAAAAAGTAATTCAATAATAAAAAGAAGTAAAAATGCAATTAAAAAATAGAAAATATTCAAATTTCCTCTTTATCTATAGATCGAAATTTCAGGATTGCTGTCTATAAATTTATCAAATTTTTTGATAGCCATCGATAGTCTATTATTTTAAAAAAATTATTTTTGAAAAAAAATTAAGAGAAAGTTTCTTAAAAAATCGAAGTTATTAAAATTCCATCTTCACCAATGGCTTAAAATTTTCGAAATTAAGTCTAGGATTTGTGAGATTTTTTTGGAAAAAAGTAAAACGTTCGCATTAAGAAAAAAAATATTTTTTACTTAAATATATATATATCCGGTGTTATAGCATCTTTCGCTTTCCGGTTCCCAGTTTCCAGCCTTTCCTGACCTGAGAAACTTGGATTTTTAGCACTTTGTTAATTTTTACAAGTAATTGGTCGCTGGCCCATTGCCAAAACCCCCAACGTGGAGGACCAAGTGAGCAATTTAATTTCCTAAGCTGGTTGCTAGCCATACTTAGGTAGCCGACATAAATCGGCGTGGAAGTAACAAGCACTGAGGTACCTCATAGCGGTCGACGACTATGGGTGGACCAACTGCTTAACGTCTCTTCCGAAAGACGGAGCCCAGTTTTTCCATCTAGAGTTATACTTCTCTCCGTTAGATGGGAGGGGACGGCATTTTTGCTGAGAAATTTCTCAGTGGCCTAACGGGATTCGAATCCGGTTTTCCGGTTTACGAATCTGGCGCTCTACCCATCAGACCACCCGTCACCCATTATTTTTTATTTAAATCTTAAAAAAAAACAGTCATATATTGTTCATTAAAAATTTTTTTGATACTTTCTTTGAAAAGTACAGTAAAAAACAAAAAAAAAGATTACCTTATTTTTTACAATATTTTTTTTCTTCTTAAAATTATAGGCATTTAAAATTTTAAACTGCAGTTTCTTGAAAAAATCCATAACTTAAGTATGGGTAGAGATAAAAATCTAAAAAAAATCATGGAAGCTACTTTCATTCAGTAAAAACACAAAAAAATTTCCGCCAAATCAAAAATGGTCGAGGAAAATCCTCGGTGATTTGGTATGGAATGCCCCATATAAATTGCATCTATGCACATGAGTCAATATTTTAAAAATTTTAACATACACCACTATGGCTTTTACCCCTCCATATATATAAAATGTTTTTCAAATGTATTTATCACCGTCACCTTCGATAGGAAGATGCGAACAGAACGTGTTGTGTACAGAATTGAGCTCATAAGCGGACACGGATAACGTGTGTACAGAGGCGTTTGTAATTATTTCTTAAAAATAATTTTTCGAGAAATAATTTTATTATATATAGAATTCGTAAAAAAAAAAATCTTTTATTTAGTGATAAAAACATTTCAAAATTTTGAAAAAATGTTTAATGGTAGATATTTAAAAAAAAATTTTTTTGCCATTATTTTAAGACATTCTTTAAACTATTCAATTTTTATTTTGCCATTTTTTCCTATCTTTTATATAATAGTTTCGGCTCGAAAGAGAAAAACCGATTCTTTTAAAAGAAATGTTTCCCCTTAAACATATGTTTTTGGGCACGTATAAAAAATACGTGTCCCTTATTTTCGTTTTTCGTCTAGAGAACAACATATTGAAAGCTCATCAAAATTGGAGGGGGAAACCCTTTTTATAATATCTTAAATCAGCTGTCATTTTTTTATCTTGTTATCTTGTTATCTGTCTTGTTATTTTAATTTAAAGCCTGCGGGAAAGATTAAATAGCTAGACAATTGTATGATAATAGAATGATAATAATAATAATAGATAATTGAAGATTAAAAATATATAAAAAAGCTTATAGTGCAATATTAAAAACCTTCCGGACTTTCACAAATTATTATAAAGAATATATTGATTTATAAATTATCTCACATCATAAATCTTTGTCAGATATATCGCGCGTTAATATTTTCAAAGTCTAATCTAATTAAAAATTGTACTAACAATATTTTTTAAAACAATCATACAAATCTATAAGGTTGTAAGCGAAAAAAGTCAAAAAGTTTCAAAGTCAACTTTTATGCCACATCTATACAATTAAAAAAATAAAATGTGAACGTTTGTTTCGTACGAGGGCAATGGAAGGCACGATTACGATAACTGTGGTCCCTTGATTTGATGATGGTTTCTGGTAGTATTTTTTACGCTGAACAAAAAATTATATAGGTCTTATAAAGCTAACTGCTCTAGTTCGAGATATACAGTGTTAAAGTTAAAAAGAAATAATATGAATTTTTAAATAATACTTTAATAGTGTGTATAGACGGTACACATGTAGGCGGCAAACAGGGGTGGGTGGGGTGGATCATCTCATCCTAATGTCTTGCGTTGTTTATGTTTTTTGAACGTAAATTGTAATCCGCCTGCGGCAGAGCTTCTCCCCCGCATAAAAAAACTAATCTAACTCCAAGCCTATTTCTAAAAACTTGAAATTTTGGAAATAGAGACAAATATTTTGATCATAGAATTTTTTTTATTAATTTTCCCGTGTGTCTCGTCAAAAATGTCCTTGAAAACCACACATTTTAAGGGTCCAAAGTTATCATCCTTTTATTTTTAATTTTAACATTATATATCTCAAAAACTAAAGCAGTTAATCCTATAAGACCTATATATTTTTTTATTCAACGTAAAAAATACTACAAGAAACCATCGTCAAATCAAGGGGCCACAGTTATTGTAATTGCCTCTAATGGAAGGTTAAATAAACAAGAAATTAAATTCACATCTGGAGGATATGAATTTAATTCCTTTCTAAGAATCTGAGAATATAGGGACGCAGCATATGGGTGCGTTCCATTTAACGCTCGTAACGCTCTCATAAAAAATACTACAAGAAACCATCGTCAAATCAAGGGGCCACAGTTATTTTAATTGTCTCCAATGGAAGGTTAAATAAACAAGGAATTAAATTCACATCTGGAGGATATGAATTTAATTCCTTTCTGAGAATCTGAGAATATAGGGACGCAGCCTATGGGTGCGCTCGCAACGCTCTCATTTCATCCTTGTTGTTTGTCAAATGTTAAACAAGGACGAATGATGCTCGCGAGCGTTGTGAGCGTTAAGTTGAACATACCCTAACAAGTGCGATCGTCAATAATGCAGGTAATGTGGAAGTAATGTGTTGGTAATGTGGAGTAATGCGAGGTAAATACTTCGCTATTTTATCCAAAATGGCGTATTGCGATAGCGTTATTGACAGGTCATAAATAAACACATTAATGTTAGATTAAAAAAGCTCCGATACATGCGTGATGATAATGTTAGCCGAAACAACGTAGCCTTTATTGATGCACGCAATTGTGTGGCATTACCGTATATTAAGGGACTTAGCGACGACATTCGTCTCACATTAAATAAAGTAGGTCTGGACGCAGTTTATACTATACCTAAAAAGCTTGACGTCATTATTAATGACATCCTAATGGAGAGGTAAAGACAGACTCGATACGGATCACTCTACTAAACTGGTTTATAGGATCATTTGCGATGATTGTAACGCTTCGTATATAGGACAGACTAAACGTCATTTACAAACGCGCATAAAGGAACATTGTAATGATATTAAAAAGATGACAGCAATCACATTCTGTGGTCAGCAAGCATAGCATTACATATGGGCACGATATATTTCGACTGGTCCATTGTTGATATACTACATAAAGAGAAGAACACCAGAAAACGTGAAATAGCCAAGACATTTTTCATAAAAAGACATACCGACATGATCAATTTTCAAAAAGACACGGACAATTTGAATCCCATATATAACAATGTTATCGCGATCGCTTAATTTGTTTCTCGTTCGACCAATGTTTATATTCACAACCTTATCCCGTCCGTCTATTCAATGTTAGGCCGGTATTCATAATCAGATCTTATTTTAAGACCGTCTTAAGTAATGTCTTAAGATGCTAATACGGCTCTGTGATTGGTTCATAACATCTTAAGATTGTACTTAAGACGGTCTTAAATATAAGATCTGACTATGAATACCGGCCTTAAGCGCATAAACATGCTCGCCTCGACAACACGTGCGCTACTTCTTACAACAACATAATGATTTTCATTTGCGCATATATACTGCATCAATTCAAGAGTCACTGCCATCGACATTCTACATCTTTATAAACTTATGATTTTTTTCGGCAAAAATCTTCATGGGTTTAACGTGAAAGTGATGGTTCTTTTTTATTAGTAGGTATTATATTGCTTTTAACTTTGCTCCGTTAATTTTAAAATATGACTTTAATTATGACCTTTTAGACCAAATTGCTTTGTAGACTGCTTGATAAGGATCCGAACCAAGGATCGAAACGATAGGTTTCTTTATTAATATTTTAATACAAGATATGATTTTTTCAAATTTATTTATTGAAAGTTTGTAAATCTCCTTTTTTGCGAGTTACCTCAAAAAATCTTTTCCTCCATGGCGACCATCTTACTAATTAATTTCTGGATAATCTGAAACAAAAAACCGAAGTGGAATATAATTTTCACATGTGTGACTATCACGATCACGTGAACTAGAATAAAGCGAAAAAAAAGACTAGAAGCAATGTTACGTCCTGTGGACTCTACGATTTCTTTCTTTCGTGGAAGTACTCTTATTCTAAGAAACAGGAAATCATAAACAATCATAAACAGCGGTTATCGATTAGCGAGTTGATGTAAACCCGACACATTCCCAAATGTCATCGCTCATAAAAAAAAAAAAAAACAGACAATAGCAAATAACAGAAACCTAACAAATGACTCGAACCAAATAAATTAGGATTTGTTTGTCGTACTCTAAGGGCCTTCGATAATTTCACGAAATAGGGCAACAAAAATTCAATTATCTTAAGGGGTAACGCCACTCTAGAGTCCTAAAAAAAGCCAATTTTTGATAATTTTTTTCAGAAATACCAAGAATCATAAATGAAAATTAGTTTAATTCTATTTATTATCTATATATTAAAGTATAAAAAATTTTTTTTATTAATTTTTTATTGACAAAATGGCGGCGCCAGAGCCATTGATCCAAAGTGCCAAGTCGTCCAACGGGCGGAATCGAAGCTCCTATAATTTCTGAGCTGGAACAAAAATTGAAAGATTTTTGAAAAATATATAAGATTTTCTATAGAAGTACACATGGATTTTGCGATAAGTTGAACAAAACTTTTTTTATAAACAATTTTGTGCGAAATTTGTTTAGCGAAAAATGAAACATTTTTTCCCAACATGCACCATTCTTACAAAAAATGATATTTCGCCATTTCCATGTGTACTTCTATAGGAAATCTTATATATTTTTCAAAAATCTTTGAATTTTTGTTCCAGCTCAGAAATTATAGGAGCTTCGATTCCGCCCGTTGGACGACTTCCGCAAAAAGACACTTTGGATCAATGGCTCTGGCGCCGCCTATTTGTCAATAAAAAATTAATAAAAAAAAATTTTAATATATAGATAATAAATAGAATTAAACCGATTTTCATTTATGATTATTGTATTTCGGAAAAAAATTATCAAAAATTGGCTTTTTTTGGGACTCTAGAGTGGCGTTAGCCCTTAACGGGGCATGGGTCACCATAAATTAAAACACCATAAGAATCTTGAGTAAACTCTTGAATCACGCTGCTAAAAGGTCGCATTGATCTCATGCTTTTTTAAACACGCCACAGTCACCCTGTCACATCTATCAACATCAAAACGTCCACATCTGTGTCATCTGTTTAGGAACACGGAAGTTGACCTCAGGGCTCAGATCCACGCTTCACAATAACTGATACCGATAAGACACTGAGGGATATTAGCTTTCATAATCAAAGAACAGGGTGATAAGAATTTTAAAATAAACTCGCCAATGGATAACCACTAAATAGAAATTGCATCATAGATAACGACGATTTTTCGGTAACTCGTCAAGAGATAGGCGGAAAGCCGAAATCTATGTCACAATAAAAAAAAAACTCTACCAATTAAAATCATCCTAAAGATTAAACCCGCCCCCTATAAAAACCGTGACTCCACTTCCAGTACGACGCAGTTCGGAAACAGTACGACAACAGGTTGCAACGCAATTCGAAACACAGTTCAAAAGTACCATCACTGCCAGTCTCGACGCGTCTTGTTGCCTTTTCTTTCCAATCAAACTCTGTCAAATCTCAACACGAAATGACTCTGCCGACGAAAACCATTGTCGAGCCATTGTCGAACCCGAGATCTTGAAACTCCGTCGAGAGAAGAAAACGCTAAAAACTAGCAAGTATTAAGTCCCTCAAATTTTCTCTCGCATCTCTACCTTTTCCTACAAAAGTCTATCGAATTCTCGGATTCTCGGATTTTATTTCTCAAATTTCATTTCGCAGATTCATAACGTATAATTGTATAAATTTAAGTGCAACACTTTTATTTCTATTTTTATTTTAATTTCTTTAGTTGCAATTTAGTTTAATTGATTCGACACACACACACACACACACACACACACACACACACACACACACACACACACACACACATTCAGCATTTCTATGCAAAAAATAATTTAAAACACAAATGTATTTTTAGCGGCCAGGATATTAATTTTTACATAGATTCTTTCTCCAAGAATCTTGCCCGAACACCTCCGCATAATGTAACACTCGCGAATATTTCATTCATACACACATACACGCACACACACCGTCCATATTTTAATTTGCCTGACTCTCAATCTGTACTATTTGATTTTCTTTTTTTTATAATTAATGTTTGAATTGATTGTAAAAACTTAAAATATTTCTTAAGCTAAGACCTCGCCCTTTCAGCTCCTTATACCCTCAAGTCGCACATAGTCCGATCCTAGGTAACAGGGAATTCTTGACCTGAAATAGGACCGACGATCGCACCGCTTTCGGTAAGCGTCATAGCGCCTCGTAAAAACGTTGATCCATAACCGGAGCCATCGAAAAGTGCGTTCGACTCAAGGCAGTCGAGGCAGTCGAGGCAGTCGAGGCACGCGCCTAGTCTCGTCGAGACCGCGGACATGTGCGGACGTGTTTTGTCCTGAATAATTTTTGAAGAGTGCTGATGCAATTAGTGCTAAGTTTGGATTGAATCTTGTATGCGGCCGAATTGAACCCGAGTGAGGGAATTGGAGTCATATGAAGAAAAAAGAAGAAGAAGAGGCACGCGCCTCCGTGCGTGCACTCGAGATAACAGTAAGTATCTGTATTACGTCGCGTCTTTTCATACCCCTACCTCTGGCTAGTTTTTCCTTCGCTTTCCAGAAATTCCCGCGAATCTCGAGGTTTGAACGCAACAGTAACAAAGTATTGTTCCAAGCAATAAACATTGATGAGAAGTCAATTAATGGTATAGAATAATGTGTTTCTATTTATATCTTTAATGGTTTTTGGTTTAGTGGTTATTTAACTACAATTAATTGAACAGAGTTTTGTAAAGGGATTCTTTGGTACCAGGGATGTGCAAAATAATTCCCAAGGATCATTTTTACTTCCAGTGTATTAGAGATTGAATAAAGAACACAAAAATAGGTTAGTACATTATTTATTATCATAAAAAATATATTATTATAATTAACGTAATTAAAATCGAAACACAATATTAAATTAAATGTGCAATTTCGAAAAGGGCATATCTCACATTTTTTGGCTTATAGGTTTTTTCACTAATATACATGTATTCTAATTACGTCTACACATCTTTTTGTGCGAAAAGAATTTCCACGTTGAAACTAAAGATATTTTCAAATCAAGAAATTCTATTTCTCTGTGTATTTTTCTTGTCATACTAATTGTCATCTAGTATTTGTCAATTAATACACATGTTTTTCTATTGTACCTTGTTGTTTTACTGTAAAATCCTCTAATTTCATACATTTTTATAAAATTATTATTTATTTATAAAAACTTTTTCCATGAATTGCGAAAAGGGCACATCTCGAAAATAGAATAGGCAAAAGAAATCATATAATAATACCTTAAAAATATTTTTTCTTTTATATTTTATTGTGATTTGACTCTAAAATGCAAATTGTAAAGTTTTGTATCACTGGGTACAATAGTTTAAAATTAAATCTTTTTTTTTATTCATAAAAAATTTTAATTTTTAGAAATGTGCCTTTTTCGAAATTGCCCATTCAATTAAAATTTTTGAACATTAGATAAAACTATGATTGTCGAGTAAATAAATTATAAAATTATAAAATTATAAAAAGAATAAAATAAAGAAAATAAAATGAAAAATTATAGAATTATACAATTATAAATCAATACAATTATTTACCAAAGAAATTGGAAATACAAAAGTCACAAGAATAATCATCTAACACAAATAGGTTGGGTTAAAATAATCCTGGAATCGTTTTCTACATGCATGGAGGGATTATTTTGTCCCAAATAACGTTTCGTTATTTTGATATTAAAATCCAACGTAAAATTAAGCTGGCAAACTACTATGAAAACATAAACTTATAAGGAAACCTCGCGAAGTGAAAAATTTAGATTTTAATAAAACTTTCCACATATGTAGGAAGGGGGGGGGAGTAAAAAGATAAATTTAGAAATTTTTGTTGCTGCCCAAAAATAGTTCTAAGGGGTAAAACCATCCTTTATATGTAGAGCGGCTTTTTACTTTTCTCGAAAAATATTTGAGATATCAAAAAATGTTTCCTATAAAAGTTTTACTTTACGAGATATATCAAGAAAAACAAAAAGTTGTTTTATATATAAAGGGAGATTTCGCTCTTTAGAACCATTTTTGGGCCGTAACGGAAAATTTCTAATTTCATCGATTTACCCCTCTCTCCTATTTGTGTGAAAAGTTTTATAATAAGAACACCTATATATATTTAACCGCAAGTAATAATTTTTTTAAATTTATTTTTTTGCATCTCTTATATAAAAGAATATCTGTTGCGTTATTTAATATTATAAAATAAAGATACTTTTATTCTGAACGTACTTATAATTTTTTAAGGTATTCCTTTCATGACACCAAAGTCTTAAGAATTAACTGATTTTTTAGTACGAGAAAGTTAAAATGCATATTTTTACGCCAGAAAAAAATTAAACTACATTACCGAACATATAAAGAAGAATTATGACTTTGAAAATTCGATATTTATATGTGACGTTATCGAAAACGTCTATTTTCCACATTTCAATGTAATATAATTTGTTTATCAAATATCTTAAGATATTAAATATTAACTGCGCTACATATTCGCTAAACTCTATACTTTCGATAGTGCCGATAAAAATACAGTCACCGAATATTTAAACAAAATATTTATGTTAAAAGTTGACTTGAAATGTGGTTTATAGATGAATATTTTTAATGGCGACTTTCAAAGAATTATTTGGCAACGCTGCAAGCTGTGCGCTCATGTCACACTTCAGTTCATCACGTACGGTTTATTATCAACTATTTATTATGTTTTAAAAAAGAAAAATAATCCAAAAATATATATTGTATAAAAAATATAAATAAAATGTATAAATATAAACAAAAATATATATATAAATATATAAATATTAATATATATAAATTTATGTATATACGGTTTACTATCAGCTATTTATTATGTTTTAAAATAAGAAAAATAATCCAAAAATATATATCGCATAAAAAATATAAATAAAATATAAAAATAAAAATTAAATATAAAAATATAAATATAAAAATAAAGATAAATAAAATATAAAAATATAAATCAAAATTTTAATTTAAAAAAAATTAACAGTTAGGTAAAACATAGATACTCATAAATAATTTATTTTACATAACAGGTTATAGTTTATATTTTCATAACAGGTTATATTTTATATTTTTTCTTTGATAAAAAGAAAATGTCACAATATTCTTTGATTAATGAAATTGACACTTACATTGACACTTTTGTTATCAACTTCATATTTTACAATCGGCGCCCTGAAAAGTGCAGCGTTGCCATATTGTTCTGACAGTAAAATTTACCGAAAAATGACAAATTTCTAAATACACATAATATTTTCACTTTTTTCTTATAATTAAACATAATAATCAATTGTAACTTGATTTTATATAAGTTTAATGCAATATACAAGAGTTTGCTGAGGCCCTGCTTAAGCGCCTACAAAATACGCTCCTCCATGAAAGGAATACCTTAAACAATATTTTAATAATTTTAGTGCCAACTAAAAATGTCTAAATTTATTCACCTGTGTGTGTGTGTGTGTGTGTGTGTGTTTGTTTGTTTTATATAATATTATATATTACAGTTTCTCAGGCGAGATTTTCTTGTCAATTTAATTTACACAATTAAATAGTTAAGTTTCATTTCAATTCGCTGAATTTAATTTGCAATAAATTATTAACTTTATATAAAATATTAATTTAATTTTATTATTTATTTGGTTTTGTTTTTATTTTGTGTATAGAAGTCATGGTTATTTCCTTGATTAAACATGTTTTTCCATTCCTTAACTTACGAAAGGTTATTATAAAAAATTGCACATAATTGTCGTAAGTAAACAAAATAAAAATAATAGTTATACGAGTGAGGTATATGTGACGGACAGCGTGCATTACTTCCGTGGTTGATGATTTATATTAAAACTACGCGCAATATTTCCGACGCATATAGAGTCTTATCATTTTATTTATATCTTGTTTATACCAGAATCTTCTGAATATGAAAAATTACTGCAAAATATCTTCACGCGCAACGTACGTGATTACTCTGCATTGCGATTAGACGCAATATTTTGCAGTAATTTTCCATATTCGAAAGATTCTGATATAAAAAAGATATAAATAAGATGATAAGGCCGCTGATGATAAGACTCTATATAAATCGGAAATATTGTGCATAGTTTTAGTATAAAGTACCAACAAGTTTAACGATTCATTCAAGTGTAAAAAATTGTAAAAAATTTTATAATTCAGAAAAAGTATCTGTTTTTAGTTTAACAAACCAAAATGTTACGTGTGAATCCTGCAAATGTTCTCAATATGTTAATGGTTTTATTTCAAATTTCAAATCTTCCAACAACACCTATAAATGATAAAAAAAATCGAATTACATGATACTATAAAGAATATTATACAAAATTCAATGGATGACATATCATTTGCTATGTAGACCGATACTACGTTAGAATTTGAGAATTATTGGGACTTAAACTTATTTGATGCAGAATTTGTCGCAGCTGACAAAATAGAAGAAGTAGAAGAACTTGAAGAAGATGAAGATGAGAGAGAAGATAGTTGTACCTCGGAAGAATACGAAATATTGTAAATAATAACTATAAACGAAGAGCTGTTGAATTCGTTACACGTTACACTTTATCAATAGTATAACTTTAGAAAGGTAAAGTCCTTGCCGCAGCTGTATAAATGGGAACTTTCCCTACAAAGAGGTACTCATAGAGAAAAACTATTACATATTTCTGAATACGTCTTGAACAAATTCAAAGACGCTAATGACAAAAACAGCATTATTCATGATTTAGATCTGATAAGTGCTAGAAGTAAAAGAAGAGATTAATCTTCCTCATTTTAAAGCAGGAGCAACGTGGATATTTTTTAAAAGAAAGCACGGAATAGTGTCAAGAAAAATAACAAAGTTTATAAACCGTTTATCCAAGACAAATCAAGAACAATTACAAATTGCGTGCTAAGAATTCATAAGCTCTGTAAATCATTTATAGATGTTTTTGATATACAAAATATATATAATTCAGACGAAAGTGGATTTAATTTGGAAGTGCATTCAGGCAAAACGTTGACCAGGGAAGGAGACCGATCTCCGTACTATGAAAGTGGGTCAATTTTTGGGCGAAAGTTGGTGGCGCTGGTGTTCCAAAAACGGTACCCTCGCTGCTGGCGGCTGAACAAAACAAAATTACGCAACGCGTAGGTTGGAATTTTACTACATTGAAGTACACTGAGAAAAAAAATCAATTACATGTGCTATCACGGGGTGTCAAAAACATAAGTAGTTTATTCAATTGTATTATTATTAAACCCAAATATATATACATATATACACACACACACACACACACACATACATATATATATATATTTTTTGTACGCTCTACATACAATATTTATTCATATGTATTTATTCTCTTTCAATGTCATCGGGTTTGAAGTGTCTATCGCAGACGAGATCTTTTCTCGTCATATACTTTTCTGCCGATGAAATAGCTAAGCGCCAATCGTTCATCACGTCTTCCTATAATAATTATAGGGCAATAAAAATTTTTGTGAAATACGATCTAATAATACATGTAAAATATATAATATATTATTTGATATTTAATATGCGTTTTACTTACGGTGCGAGCTCTGAATAGGCTTAGGTTTTTCATTCCCAATTTTTTGTATTTTGTTCTATATGAACGATAACCAGTTTTGCACCCCGGCACAAAATAAGACATTTCAATACTTTTCACTTTCAATAACAGAGAACAAGGAATGAAACGTAAACGTTTCAACGCACTAAAAAAATTTTTATATAAAAACATATCTAAATATATATAATTATATAATATTATATAATATATTATATAAAATATTATATAAAATATGTCCATATATTCTTTCTTATTATTTTTCTTGTACATACAAACAGAAATTATACAAGAAAAAAAAACGTATATGGACATATTTTATATAATATTTTATATAATATTATATAATTATATATATTTAGATATTGTTTTATATAAAAAAATTTTTACCGTGACGTGTCGGCACGTACTGTCGCCGCCAAATTGACACTTGAACATTGAAACGGATCGTCACGTGACCCACCAATGATGGAACACAAGCGCTGCGAGTGGTAACATTTAACACTCAACTTTCGCCCAAAATCAGGCCAGGTTTTTGAAGATAGCCAAGTATGGAGATCAGTCTCCTTATATCTTACTCCCTGACGTTGACGATACAAGGTGTTAAAACAGTCGAAAGTGTAGTTCAATCACAATTAGCAATGACACACGGCTACATTATTATGCCTACAATTTCTGCAAGCGGACAGTTACAATCACTTTTTTATTTTGGTATTGAAAGAAGCCAGTGAAAGTTTTGGACCACGCGTAGAAGAAATTTTGTTTAGACCTGCAAATGTTTTTATCGCAACATCGAAATCAGGCAAACTGACTTGACTACCTAACACTTTCAATTTTGGTTTACAAATGTTTTTTTACTTGCATTGTCCTACGAGTCTACAAGAGTTTATGCCATCTAAAGATAAAGATGTACGGATTTTAACCATATACAAAAAAAATCTAGTGAAATATAAGAATTGTTCGTGAGTAAAAGACTTTTTGTCTTGAAAAAATGTTCTTGTACATTCTAGGGAACGCTGTCAAGACACATATGGTACGATAGCTCTTATGGAGAACATCATCAACCACGGAATTGATGCATGCTGTCCGTCACATATCTCTCTCTCATATAACTATTATTTCTATTTTGTTTACTTACAACAATTATGTGTAATTTTTGGTAACCTTTCGTAAGGAATGGAAAAACACGTTCAATCAAGGAAATATCCATGACTTCTATACACAAAATAAAAACAAAACCAAATAAATAATAAAATAAAATTAATATTTTATATAAAGTTAATAATTAATCGTAAATTAAATTCAGCAAATTGAAATAAAACGAACTTAACTATTTAATTGTGTAAATTAAATTGGCAAGAAAATCTTGCCTGAAACTGTAATATATAATATTATATAAAACACACACACACACATACACACACACACACACAGGTGAATAAATTTAGACATTTTTAGTGGGCACTAAAATTATTACAATATTGTTTAAAAAATTATAAGTACGTTCAGAATAAAAGTATCTTTATTTTATAATATTAAATAACGCAACAGATATTCTTTTATGTAAGAGATGCAAAAAAATAAATTTTAACAAAAATATTACTTGCAATTAAATATATATAAGTAAGTGTTCTTATTATGAAACTTTCTACACAAATAGGGGAGAGGGGTAATTTGAAGAAATTAGAAATTTTCCGTTACGACTCAAAAATGGTTCTAAAGAGTGAAATCACTCCTTAGGGTAACTGAGGGGAATATGCCACACTTACGAAAAATATGATTTTTTTTCCTATTTCTCTTTCTTTTTGAGGTATCTTTGCATACTCGTCTTCTTTTTCTTTCTTTTATCTGTTATTTATATATGGTTTTAATAAAATATTTTGATTGTTTACTATTAAAAAGAAAGAAATACAAAAGTGTTGCAAAGTGGCATATTACCCACCTATGTGGGTAATATGCCACTTTGCAACACTTTTGTACCCCACATATACAAACATGTATAGTAATTTAACTTTAGAAGGGCATTCTTGTCTAAAAACATGTAAAAAATATTTGTATTACTTTCTTTGCATTTTAATAGTACTCTATGTGCTACGAGTAGTTTAAATTATTCGGAATGCAATTTTGCAAAATATTAAGGACGTAACCTATAATATTCTTAGCGCACGAAATAAACGTGTTTATTCAACATTTTTCAATATTTTTTCATTATTTTTTCAACATTTTTTCAATATTTATATAGCAAAATATTTATTTTTCCCCTATCTAAGTAGTGGCATATTTCTCTAAGATGCAATTTTATATTATAATGAGCTTGTATTATACAATTGCCAGTAAAACGAATCGGCGACGTACTGAATACTTTCATCCTAACCAATATTAATAGAACGACAAGTTAATCGAGTTAAAAATAGTGTAATGCTTGAAGAATATCTTATATAAAACACTAAAGGAAACGGTCGGAAGTGTCCCTCACCGATTTGGATGGGCTTTGGATATGTTGTAGAGCATCAAAAAATATTAGACACGTATTTTTTTTTAGCTGCTCTTATCTCGACGTTTAGGGGTTGAAACAACCCTTCGAAAATAACGGATTTTATGGTTTTTAGCGAATATCTTCGAAAATATAAGGCGTAACGACAAAAAATTTATATGAAATGTTTATGGTTTTTGTGCTAAAAAATTTATATGAAATGTTTATGGTTTTTGTGCTCTTTACAATGGCGTAATCAGATTTTTTAATTTAACCCCACCCCCACCTATTATTTTTGCCAAATATAACAATTTTCCCAACGCAAATTTAAGAGCGTCGAATGCCAAATACATCCATGTATATTTTTATTATGATACCATTATTCGATTTTTGGCAAGACTAGATGATATGTGTTATAGGTGTCGCGCTAGTAGATAGGTGTTAGCGTTATTTCTGTTCAGTTGCGCCGTACGTTTAAAAATTTCCATTACAATATACTACGACATAATATATGCGATGAAAATCCAAGCAGAGGAAAAGATATCACGTCATCCGAAGTTCAAATGGCGCGTGCGCAAAACAGTGTTATATAAATACGCGTCGAAGTAAATTGTTGTGAACGCACAACGGTATAATTATTCATTAATGTAATACGACTCTAGCGATTAAAGTCATTTCTGAATTCCGCCAAAAGACTTGACGATTGCATCGGACGATCGATCAAACTGGGCGAAAAGGTTAACGCTATCTCAAGAGCGTTCGAGGGAACGAGAGAGTCCCTGAACTAGCAACGAAATGTCGACTCCGATATTATAAATACCACCGCCAAATTGTAAGATCGGGTGGGCAGTCGCAAATCTGAATGTGCGTCACATTAACCGCTACAATAATATACTATCTATCTACTATTCGAGCACTACTACTTGACTACTGTTAATCATGTTGAATTTGTGAGTTTCTCTTTTATTTATCTATTGTTTTTGACTGTACGCAAATTCTCAAGAGAAGATGGTACTCCGTGGTGTCCACAGGTGTTGTTCTACAATGACCAACGACATACATCTGTTTGATTTTTCCTGGCGATCCATCCAGGAAAGTACGACGATACCTTGGAACGTGTCGGAGTGCACATCTACCACAATTTAACGATGACTTGCCGCTTGCGACGCTTAGGAAATTTTTTTGTATGTATGTATGCTTTACGCTGAGGAGGACCCCAAGAAAGGGTCGAAACGTCCGTAATTTTTGACATAATGACATGATTTGTGAATAAAGTTTAGCGATTTACGTCACGCTTGGCTCTTATTGCCCGTTTAAAGATTTATTTATTAATATACTATCTAATTATATACTATCCCAATTAACTCCGGGACAATCGAAAGTGATGCGAAGGTCAGCACTAGGCGCTGACAGCGAGGAGTTAACGCTATTTCGAGAGTCCCCAGGTTATAACTATTCACGATTTAACATCTGTACGATTTTCGAATAGATATATGTGTACAATTTTCAAATAGAAGATAGGCATGAGTTGGTTGGATAGCGTTAGCACAAAAATAAATAAGCAGGAAGTCCGGAAGGGGTTCAATGGAGTAGAGGAAAGCCTTCGAGCGTTCTGAAGGAAGGCACGGACGGACGGCAGATAGATTTGAGTCGCTGAGCGAGAAGTACATAACGTAATTTGGAGAGAGAGAATCATAGTGCGAGATATATATAGATATAGAGAGATAGATCGGTAGTAGGGAAAAGAAGAGACTCCTCGACCGGGTCCTCCGAGGGGGGAGCGAGGCGGGGGAGGGACCCGAGGGCGAGGGGAGGCTACTATCATAAGTGCTGACCGGCGATAACGATTATCATAAGTGCTGACCGGCGATAACGATTATCATAAGTGCTGACCGGCGATAACGAGTATCATAAGTGTTGTCCGATGATAACAGGGATAACTTTGAGAAAAAAACAATTTTATAAACAAAAAATTTTTTTATAATCAAAATTTTTAAAGTGCTGACCGGTGATAACGGGTATCATAAGTGCTGACCGGTGATAACGGTGAGATTACATTCCTATACTTGTGTCCCCTATTGCTCAGTATTCGCGCGCGGTCTCTCTCTCGCTCCCGTCCCCCGTTCGCGTTATCTCTTCCTCGCGCGGATTTAACTTAATAATTATTATTATTTAAATTATTATAATACAATAACTTAATAATTATTATTTAAAATATTATTATTATAAAATATACTTAATAATATTAATAATAATAGTGAAGGAAGCGGAAGAATGAATAATAAATGATATATATGGAATTAAGTATAAAAATATTTATTCAAAAAATTGTTTAATTTTGTAAATTTTACCATACTTCTTCTTCCGCAATATCGAATTCGTGTTCGATTCCAAACAGTCTTCGCAATCCAAAGATGTCCTCGGATCCCAAAACGTCCCATATCTCATTATTGTTATCGTGAAGCAGCTCTCGCTCCCAGCGTACCCAACGCTGGCGATGGATATTAATAAAACCACGAATTCTGATTTCGTCGAAATGTATAAAATTTTGCTGAAAAATTATACAAAAAAATTTTTTTTTAATTTAAAATCTATAAAAAAATTTTAAAAATTTTAAAAATCTATAAAAAAATATTTATACACACCTGTACGTGAGGGATCCTCACTCTCACCAAATTGAAAAGTGGAATCTCGTACATCTGCTCGTTATGAACCCACACCCACTATATAACGTTAACAGAATGGTTAATGTAAAAAAAATATATATTTTTTAATATACAGTTATGTGTATTGTTGCGTGCATGCCACCCGATATGCTTTTCAAAAAATGTTACGCCCAGGTCGACAGTGAGTCCGTGATTTCTCTCACAAACACTTATTCACACTCGCGCACTCGCGAAAATAACGACTCGTTTATTAAAAAGACTGCTCGCTGCACGCTTGGAGTTCGAAAAGCATACCGGGCGACACGCAACGGTATTAGGTATACATACTCCTACGGCGGGGTGAATGATTTCAATAAAATCCTCGATTCTGTGATATCTTTCCATTTTTTTTCTTATATTCTTTGCTCGCGAACGTTTTCACACTACTGACAGTACTGACTGACTTAACTGACTGCAGAGGACTGAACCAGAGCACAGAGAAAAGTTATTAAGATAAAATATATCATCTAGCATTACAATAGCAAGCAAGGATTCGTTGGAGCATCGGCTCCACATAGGCGAGCGTCGCCGGAGCTGGAATGTATAATGATATCACCCCTGTAGAACATGCGAGCCGCCATTCGGTTACGGTGTCTCGCACTACAAAAGCGAGCGTCGACGACGGTTTAAAGATAAAATAGTCGAGGTAAACAATTGATAAAATTTGCCACCGACGACGATTTAACCGTTGCGGAGTCCTCTTCATGTTTTTTCTAGACAGGGAAAACTTTGAAAAAAAACTATTTTATAACAAAAAAATTTTTTTATCATCAAAATTTTTTAAGCGACTTGTCTTCTTTTTATCTAGGAAGAGCAACATTTTTTCCTATTGAGCTTAATGGACATACTATTTATACCGTTTTGTATAAGTAGGTCTGTCTAGGAAGAGCAGCTTATCGAGGGTTTACGTACATATACTTTGACCAAAAAAAATTTTATGATTAAACAATTTTTTTAAGCGACTTGTCTCCTTTTTTATCTGCGTAGGAAGAGCAACAGATATTTTTTCCTACTAAGCTTAATGACGAGCGCCGATAACTGGCTGCTAATTGTTAAATTTTTTATTAAAATTACCATACTTCTTCTTGTTCAATTTCGAATGGGTGTGAAGAAATTATGTTGTGAATTATACTTAAAAAATACATTTTTTATTCTTCTTCTTTTACATATTTTTTTGTTTTTTACATACTATGGTAGCGCACTAAAAAATAAAGCTGCGAGCTCACAATCGACGAGCTGATGTTTATCGAAGGCGTCGCTATCGCGTATTACATTCAATACTTGCGTAGGATCCGTTACGGTGGACGCGATTTTTGAGAATTGCGAGAACTTGACATCGACCGTCTCGACAATTCTACTCAATCGGTGGAACATCGCGTCGATGCACATATCAAGATCGAGCATACGGCGTAACGTTGATTCGACCATCGTTAAGCGTACGTTTAAAGACTCGAGACGTACGAGTTTGACACCGTTAATCGTACAAATTCTCAATGTTAGCGGTCCAACGCTTATAAAATCGCACGTATTTTTACAACATCGAAGGAAATTCTGAATGTTCAGTCGTTGTTCGTAGAATCCCTTCCACGTTTCGTGGGACAGTATCAATTCCGTTCCTCGATGATCTCCTACGGCGATCTCCACGTAACTCGGTGGACCCACGTTGACGCCAATTTCGAGGAATTTGTATCCCGTAGCCGTCAACGCGTATCGTCTGCTGAGTATACGAACCGCGCGACGCTCCAACGAAATACTGTAAAAATAACGAAATTAGTAATTTAAAAAATACAATTTATAATTTGCAATTTTAAAAAAATATAAAGCTTTATAATTTAAGAAAAAAACGAAAACTTACTTGTTACATTTGTTCTCGTACGATGGAGTTTCATCATCGTGAATGGGTACGTAATAATTCATGCGTATGCCACCGCTGCTGCTGCTTCCTTCAGCGGAATACATTATCTCGGTTATGGAGAAGCGGACCGTTGATGCAAGCGACCGATGCAAGACTGATCGTCGTTATAAAATTAATCGAATATACGCGGCAACCAAAACTATGATGAAGGAAGGGGAAATTAATGTTTCTGGAACGCGCAATCAGCGCTCTGAAATTTTTAGGAGAGGGGGCTATGGTATCATATCCTATTTACCCGTAATCTTAACAATTCATATTTATAATATTAAATTAATTTAATTACCTTTCAAATTTTTACATATCCTCGAAATTTTGAATAAAACATAGTCATTGACAGAGTCGCAGTCTCTTAATCGCAAGTGAGTTAAAACCTGCAAATTTTTTTATCAATCTTAACAAATGTGTAGCCACAGAAAATCCACTTGATGTTAAATCCAACTGTTTTAAATATTGACTTGTGGGTGCAAAAAAAGATATTATATTATGGATGTGAGTAGAATTTTTACATTGTATATTACATAAATTTAAACATTTTAATTTAAAGAGACTACGATCCCATGTTATTCTTCTGAGACGTTTATTTACTGCGTACATATAACTCAACGATCTCATATCTAGGTTTTTTAAATATTTTTTTAGAATTATTTTATCCTGCAAAGATAAAAAATAAAATTTTAATACATGAGATTACATGTGGTGGCCGCGTGTACCCCTACCAAAGATAGCGCTACACTAATTAACCGCGTTTTCTCGCGAGCGCTCGACCGCGCCGACTTAAGTAAACAAATTCGACAACAATATTTATTGTCCTGATCGACGCTCTCATCGACGATCTTGTCGGACGATATAAGCTATAGGCAGACATGTACATGTGGAGAGTCATATCATCATGACCCACAGAGAGTTGCATGGTATTGTTGGGGACTCATATTCCACACATCTAACCATACACTACTACTACTACTCTCCACTACATATGTTATCCTTAAAATACATTTTGAGTACTTACAAGAAGTACAGATAAATTCTTGCAGAGTGACTTCTCCTTAATTACTGATAGCAGTTTGATATCATCTCTTGTATTATACTTTGTATTATCCAAATGATAATTCCTGTGATATTTCTTAGAAGATATATCGCTGTGAAGAATATTAATTTTACTTGTCAAGGGTGAGGATATTTATGAAATGCTAAAATTTTTCATATCAATTGCACAGCATCTAGCCATGTAGAATACTTTGAAGAGCTGGACACATAAAATTTGTTTTTAAAACAACAAAAAAATATGTGTGAAAAATTTCAGAAAGAAACCTCGAACAGTTTTAAATTTATTCTATTCTAAAAATCACCTCCAAAAACAGCATTCTATACAAGAATACCCCCTTAAGAGAATAAAAAAAAAGATTGAATATTACATATAACAATTATTATAATACCGTTCACAAATACTACAATATTCAAGAAATTTCTTTTGAAGATCGAGTATATCCAAGTGAGCATTTTTATCACGTTGGTTTTTTTAAAAGGTCTTTTGTATATGTTATAAATTCCTTGGTTGTTAAGTTGTCCCAAGTTTGTAGTGAATTTAAGGGTAAAATATAACAAAAAATTCTCTCCGTGCATGTAATAATATCATCAGAAAATACATACCATGACTAATGTTTTCGAAAAATCTCCATAATTCGGAAAATTGGTAGGTGTTCCAATTATATTTCTAGCTGTTTCGGCTAAACTTCTATTATTAATATGACATCCTGTCGCAGTGGCACTATTCCCAAATTGATAGATGAAATCACACAATCCATTACATGCAATACTTATTATAATTATCCCACAATTAAAAATTATATATTATTATAAATTTATCTTGTATGCTCTTATGATGTCAGACTGATAATCGAAGTAACATATTTTTATTCGTTCATCAAAGTATATCACACAAACGCTATTTGTAAGCCGAACAATAGGGTAACTCAGGTATATACGTCACACCTAAGGACAACTCAAATACTACTGCGGCTTGACGCATCCCTCGATATGTACCCTTTGCTCTTTCCCACTCCAACTGAATCTTGAAAGATCATTTCTTTCTTTGTTTTGCATTTCTTCCTCTGTTTGTGTACTGCATCGTGAAAAAATAGCGCAAAATAGATACGTCTACGCAATAACCATCACCCCTTTTCCAAGAAAAAATTTGTTTATGGCACCATGAAACACGAATAGTCCTCGAGTGGATAACGTATTATAAGAAAGGATATTAATAAAGATATCATACATCTATTTCAATTTCAAGTATTTAATATGGCACATACGTCATACATACTTTTTTGTATATTTAATATTTTATATTGGATATTTTGTATTTAATATTTTTTTACATAGTTATTTTTTATATGTTTTAAAAATACGATCTGCATGAATTAAATCACATTGTCCTTGTGTATCCATGAATTGTGTGATCCATCGAATCCCAGCCATTTCACGTAGGCCTCGTCACTCCCTCCTGTGCAGTACTCTTTACACGAGATACGTGTCCGGGTAAGTCGCACGATGTAACTCGTGATCGTAGAACGCTCCAGCGATAGATTTTCCGCGATAGTCCTCCAGCAGATAGGTTACGAGATTAGTACGTTGCACTTTAACGATCTTAAACACCTCGATGATCCAATTCGGCGTATAACCCTTCTCGAAAATGGTCTTGTATTTGCTGACGCGTACCGAGTCGACGTTACATATATTACGTTACATACATATACTACTGCATACGTTATACTATTACATATGTACGTGCTTATACTACATTCATACATTCATACATTCATGCGTTATACGACAGACATACGTTACACTACTACGTTATTACTACTACTATATTACGTTACATACATATACTATTATATGCGTTATACTATTACATACATGCATACATACATCATACATACATACATACATACATACATACATACATACATACATACATACATACATACATACATACATACATACATACATACATCATACATACATCATACATACATACGTACATACGTACATACGTACATACGTACATACGTATTTACGTACATACGTACGTACGTACATACATACATACATACATACATACATACATACATACATATACTACTACATACCCCAGATAGTAATGCCTGATGATCAAATTTCATCACGTCATGATTGATCGAAATGTGATGTATGTCTTGTGATCACATTGTGATGATACACATCATGAGTACAAGTTAACATGTATATGAGGAAATATATGAGCTCAGATATTGACGTTACTTAGCCAACTCATGATAATCACATGCTGATCCTGGTGGAAATAATTTTACAACAATTACCGCGAGCGCTAGTACCGCACGCTGCCGCAACGCGGCTATATCACGCGTCACTTTCTCGAAATCAAAAATCATCACGCGCTAGTATAAAAGGCGAGCTTGTGAGAAGCCTAATTACAATGTTCTTACTGCAGATCAACTTAAGTGATACCTCTGGTATCACATAGTGCAGAGGTCTGCGAAGCAATTTTTGATAAATTGTTGGATACGTCTTACTTATTTATTTACACATATGTTTTGAAATAATTTATTAAGCATGTAATTATTTAAATTGCCTTATATATGCCCATCAATATGCAGTATTTCATTGAACATTTATGTGTTCATTATGTCACTATTTTGTAAACGTTTATATATATTTCATAACATGTCTGCAGTCTGAGCACATATGAGCCCGCATCTGTGTCTATTCCTGCCATCATGTTTTTAATAAACGTGAGTACAATATGTACTCAGAACGAACACATTTTGCTATCTGAGACTTTACCGTGGGGGCTTTGTAACGTACATACATACATACATACGTTATACTATTACATACATGCATACATACATCATACATACAAATACGTATGTACGTATGTATGTATGTATGTATGTATGTATGTATGTACGTTACAAAGCCCCCACGGTAACGTCTCAGATAGCAAAATGTGTTCGTTCTGAGTACATATTGTACTCACGTTTATTAAAAACATGATGGCAGGAATAGACACAGATGCGGGCTCATATGTTGCTCAGACTGCAGACATGTTATGAAATATATATAAACGTTTACAAAATAGTGACATAATGAACACATAAATGTTCAATGAAATACTGCATATTGTGTGCATATAAAGCAATTTTAAATATTACATGCTTAATAAAATTATTTAAAAACATGTAAATAAATAAGTAAGACGTATCCAACAATTTATCAAAAATTGCTTCGCAGACCTCTGCACTATGTGATACCAGAGGTATCACTTAAGTTGATCTGCAGTAAAGAACATTGTAATTAGGCTTCTCACAAGCTCGCCTTTTATACTAGCGCGTGATGATTTTTGATTTCGAGAAAGTGACGCGTGATATAGCCGCGTTGCGGCAGCGTGCGGTACTAGCGCTCGCGGTAATTGTTGTAAAATTATTTCCACCAGATCAGCATGTAATTATCATGAGTTGGCTAAGTAACGTCAATATCTGAGCTCATATATTTCCTCATATACATGTTAACTTGTACTCATGATGTGTATCACACATGTGATCACAAGACATACATCACATTTTCGATCAATCATGACGTGATGAAATTTGATCATCAGGCATTACTATCTGGGGTATGTAGTAGTATATGTATGTATGTATGTATGTATGTATGTATGTATGTATGTACGTACGTACGTATGTACGTAAAATACGTATGTAACGTATGTACGTTTTACGTATGTACGTATGTATGTATGATGTATGTATGATTTATGTATGTATGTATGTATGTATGTATATGTATGTAGTATGTATGTATGTATGTCTGTATGTATGTATGTATGATGTATGTATGCATGTATGTAATAGTATAACGCATATAATAGTATATTATGTAACGTAATATAGTAGTAGTAATAACGTAGTAGTGTAACGGATGTCGGTCGTATAACGCATGAATTATGAATGTATGAATGTAGTATAAGCACGTACATATGTAATAGTCATAACGTATGCAGTAGTATATGTATGTAACGTAATATATGTAACGTCGACTCGGTACGCGTCAGCAAATACAAGACCATTTTCGAGAAGGGTTATACGCCGAATTGGATCATCGAGGTGTTTAAGATCGTAAAGTGCAACGTACTAATCTCGTAACCTATCTGCTGAGGACTATCGCGGAAAATCTATCGCTGGAGCGTTCTACGATCACGAGTTACATCGTGCGACCTTACCCGGACACGTATCTCGTGTAAAGAGTACTGCACAGGAGGGAGTGACGAGGCCTACGTGAAATGGCTGGGATTCGATGGATACACACAATTCATGGATACACAAGGACAATGTGATTTAATTCATGCAGATCGTATTTTTAAAACATATAAAAAATAAACTATGTAAAAATATTAAATACAAAATCCAATATAAAATATTAAATATACAAAAAAGTTGTATGACGTATGTGCCATATTAAATACTTGAAATTGAAATAGATGTATGATATCTTTATTATATCCTTTCTTATAATACGTTATCCACTCGAGGACTATTCGTGTTTCATGGTGCCATAAACAAATTTTTCTTGGAAAAGGGGTGATGGTTATTGCGTAGACGTATCTATTTTGCGCTATTTTTTTCACGATGCAGTACACAAAACAGAGGAAGAAATGCAAAACAAAGAAAGAAATGATCTTTCAAGATTCAGTTGGAGTGGGAAAGAGCAAAGGGTACATATCGAGGGATGCGTCAAGCCGCAGTAGTATTTGAGTTGTCCTTAGGTGTGACGTATATACCTGAGTTACCTATTGTTTCGGCTTACAAATAGCGTTTGTGTGATATACTTTGATGAACGAATAAAAATATGTTACTTCGATTATCAGTCTGACATCATAGAGCATACAAGATAAATTTATAATAATATATAATTTTTAATTGTGGGATAATTATAATAAGTATTGCATGTAATGGATTGTGTTGATTTCATATCAATTTGGGAATGGTGCCACTGCGACAGGATGTCATATTAATAATAGAAGTTTAGCCGAAACAGCTAGAAATATAATTGGAACACCTACCAATTTTCCGAATTATGGAGATTTTCGAAAACATTAGTCATGGTATGTATTTCTGATGATATTATTACATGCACGGAAGAGAATTTTTGTTATATTTTACCCTTAAATTCACTACAAACTTGGGACAACTTAACAAACCAAGGAATTTATAACATATACAAAAGACCTTTTAAAAAAACCAACGTGATATAAAAATGCTCACTGGATATACTCGATCTTCAAAAGAAATTTCTGAATATTGTAGTATTTGTGAACGGTATTATAATAATGTTTATATGTAATATTCAATCTTTTTTTTTATTCTCTTAGGGGGTATTCTTGTATAGAATGCTGTTTTTGGAGGTGATTTTTAGAATAGAATAGCATAAATTTAAAACTGTTCGAGGTTTCTTTCTGAAATTTTCACACATATTTTTTGTGTTTTAAAAACAAATTTTATGTGTCCAGCTCTTCAAAGTATTCTACATGGCTAGATGCTGTGCAATTGATATGAAAAATTTAAGCAATCATAAATATCCTCACCTTGACAAGTAAATTAATATTCTTCACAGCGATATATCTTCTAAAGAAATATCACAGGATTATCATTTGGATAATACAAAGTATAATACAAGAGATGATATCAAACTGCTATCAGTAATTAAGGAGAAGTCACTCTGCAAGAATTATCTGTACTTCTTGTAAGTACTCAAAATGTATTTTGAGGATAACATATGTAGTGGAGAGTAGGTAGTAGTAGTGTATGGTTAGATGTGTGGAATATGAGTCCCCAAC
>JASTWK010001165.1:0-47410 GCA_030770225.1 Temnothorax unifasciatus
TAATAATCAAGGGGTTTTTTTTTAAATTTTTGAATTTTTTTTAAATATCTATGCTTGCTCTAACTTCCGCAAATATTGAGATATCGGGCTGTTTTTTTATTTAATTAATAGAATATTATTTAAAGAAAGTTGGTATTGAATTTGTATAAAGAGGTTAATATTAATATAATAATTAGTAAAGATAATTACAATTGGTAAAGAGGTTCTTTTTTAAAAAATTTTTGAATTTTTTTATAAATGTCTGTGGTTGATATAACTTCTGCAAATATTAAGATATAGGGCTGAATTTTTTTAAATCGATAGAATATTATTCGAGAAAAGTTGGTATTGAATTTGGCGATAATTGGTAAAGGGGTTCTTTTTTTTAATTGTGCAAGTAGAAACTTGCACATTGCTTCCTCATAGTTTTTAAGTGTGCAAGTAGAAACTTGCACATTGCTTCCTTATAGTTTTTAAGTTTGCAAGTAGAAACTTGCACATTGCTTCCTCATAGTTTTTAAGTGTGCAAGTAGAAATCTGCACATTACTTCCTTACAGTTTTTAAGTGTGCAAGTAGAAACTTGCTCATTGCTTCCTCATAGTTTTTAAGTGTGCAAATAGAAACCTGCACATTGCTTCCTTATAGTTTTTACGTGTGCAAGTAGAAACATTCGCTCATAAAGCTTCCTCTATAAGGAAGCCAAAACAAATAAATACTAATAATTATACATTGAATAAAATAAAAGCTTCCTCATAGAGGAGCTTTGTGAGCGAAAGTTTCTACTTGCACACTTAAAAACTATAAGGCCCAGTTCAACAGTGGCCAGTTAGCTTAACTAGTAGTTAACTCTCACTCTCTGTCTCTTTCTAACCTCAAAATTAGAAAAAGACAGAGAAATAACTACTAGTTAAGCTAACTGGCCACTGTTGAACTGGGCCTAAGGAAGCAATGTGCAGATTTCTACTTGCACACTTAAAAACTATGAGGCAGCAATGTGCAAGTTTCTACTTGCACACTTAATAACTATGTGTGAAAAATAGAGATATTGTACTGCCGTTGATACACTCGGAGTTACCGATCCGCGATCGCATTCGAGTGTGTTGAGAAAGAGGGCGTAGCTAGCGTTCGCGCCCGCCCATAGTGAGGAGATCGCGTTCGTGTCCGTCCGCGATTCCCAAAGTTCAGTTCGTTACGATCGGCGTTTGAGAGCGTGCGAAGAAAAGTATTAGAATAAAGCGTCGTCAAAAATTCCTGGTTTTTATGTGCACCCGACCACTCTATCCGCTGTAAGTTCAGGAGAATTGAATTAACATTGTGGCGACCGTGACAGGACGAAGAAAGAGATTAAAGTCGGATACGAGTATCGCGAGGGAAAAGGCAAGCAAAAGATGGAGGCCGCCAGGAAGAAACTCACGACGAACCGCACGGCTTTCACACGCACAGTAATAGTTATTTGTGTAACAAGTGCGGGAAGTTGAAAATTGGACACGAGTGCGATCACCCGCACGCGTGTCCAATTTTCAACCCGCACGCAATAGTGTGTGTCTCATGAGAGACTGTGCGGAAATGAGATATTACCGCTCTGTTTCGAGTGGAAAATTACTCGTGTGTGGAATTGGCTATTTTTCGCACAAAAAACACGCGCGTAATGGGCCACTTTCCACGCACGTGTGATATAAATGATTTAGCTGCAACTTTGACGGGTACAGCTACGCGACCAGTAAATAAAGAAAAAATAATCGTGTTTCTACAAGTTCTGGAGGAAAGGCACGAGAAATTACTGGAAGCTAACGAGGTGTTAATGACATGCATGCACGAGGCGGAGGGCGTAACGGACGAAGCCATCGCGACAGAAGATGCCACCAACGACGAATACAAGAGGACTCTGATAACCACCAACGATAGAAAACGATAAAAAATTTCTTATCGTTTTTAATATGGTTAGTGAATCGTTTATTTACGATACTCTATCAGAAATTCACGTTACAAAATACTTGGAATCCTATTGTAAATGTCTTATCAACTGCACATCAGTTTCTATCGTTTTTAATATGGTTAGTGAATCGGTTTTAGTCAATCCATTTCAATCGTTACAAATCTGTGAATTAAGCAATTAGATTCATACCGATTCACTTCTTTCAATCGGTTTTTATCGTTTTGAAGAACGCCGGGAACGGAGCAACTAGCGCCAGGAGGCCGCTGGGCTCTGTGTTCGGTGTCCGAGACGGCTACTGCCAGCAGGTCCTTATAGAAAGAGATTCCTCCAGTTACGATACTGGATTTCTTTGCTTTTTGCCTTGCAGGGGGGTCTGCTTATATATTATTACTGGATGTATTTTAAATACGAGAAGCGCTTTGCATCATGCGCTGCCTCGTCGCGAACTAATTACCGATTGGTTGATGCGGATTCAATTTATATCATTGATATAAATGCTATTGAGTGCTATTGCAACAGTATATTCTTAAGACAAAATCAAGTCAAAAAGTCCTCTATACCACTTTTTCCTCTGGCAAACAATTATCAAGATATCAAAAGCTAAATATTGAAAAAGTTACCAAGTTTTCCTTGAATATCTCAAAAAGTATTAGGCAAATAAAAGAATTTTTCAAACAAAAGTTGTTCAAATTAATTAATAGAGAAAGATGGTACAATAAAAAATAGGGGGTTTCATTTAAAAAATTTGACTTAGGCCCTACCCAGCGAGAAATGACCCGTCAAATCGACGTCTAATTGACGTTGAAATCATCGATATTACATCATATCGAAATAATGCTCAAAATTTTAAGCTTATTTCGATGTTTGTGCTATATGACATTTTTTTAAAGAAGAGATTATTTGTGACGTACATTTATCGCGCCAGACTGTAAACAGGAAAATTATGTATTTTCTGTTAAGACATCATATTCATATTTCATCATTTCGATATCGATTCAAAGCTATTTTGATTTGCCTGTCAAATATATAATAACATTGCTATTATATAGAATGCAATATGAGTATTCCATATTATATTGTATTGGCAGACATGGATAATGTAAATATTTTATGATTTATAGCATTATAATAATTGCGTTACAATATTAATTTTTTGAAACTTTCATTTGCATTAAATAGTTACTTTATAACTGTAAAAGTTACAACAAAATTTCTGTTTGAAATTTGACAATTTTGAAAATTAAAATATTATATAATAGGTACATTTTCAGTACTACATCCGCACATTTATTAAACAAGAAGTTAAATTAAGCAACTTAAATTATTAATATTAAATAATAAGATATTTGTATTTACATTTATCAAAATAAAAAACAAGTTCAATTATAGTAGTTAGTATAGGCCGATTCCAACTCGGGGACTCCGAGGGGGGTGAGGGAGGGGGGAGGGGGTATCGGGTTACGCGGGGGGGTGAGGGGGAGGGGGAGGGGCGGCGTGTCGGGTTATACAGGGGTATTGGATTACGCGGGGGTAAGGGGGAGGGGGGAGGGGGGGAGGGGGAGGAGTATCGGGTTACACAAGGGTATCGGATTTCAAGGATATTGGGTTACACAAGGATATCGGGTTACACAAGGGTATTGGATTACGCGGGGAAGGGGGGAGGGGGAGGGGTGACCTTGGCATACCAAGTGTATGACTCACCGGGAGGATGACTCACCGGGGGATGACTCACCGGGGGATGACTCACCGGGGGATGACTCACCGGGGGATGACTCACCAGGGGGGATGACTCACCGGGGATGACTCACCGGGTGATGACTCACCCTCGTTCGCGGTCACGTTCGCGTTCGCGGTCGCGGTCGCGGTCGCGGTCGCGCCGCGGGTCCGCGAGTCCGCGCGGGGGGTTCGCGTTCGCGCCGCGGTCGCGGGTCCGCGCGGGGGGTCCGCGTTCGCGCCGCGGTCCGCGTTCTTTATCACTCAGTTCAAACTCGCTCATCGTTATTATTGTTCTTTCTCTTCGAGCTGTTCGCTCAAATCTTCATTTATTTCGCGCAATGCAGCTCGTGTAGCACTCAAGCGATCGTTTTCCGGCCATATGGCGTAATCACCTTCACTGTTCCTAGGTACTTCGAAGTCAACTCTAATCCACCGATTCCAGAGTTTATCGCAAAACGCGTCTTCGTCTTTAGCGCTCATGTAACGAAATCTCGTTGGAATTTTCATCGAAACTCAACTCATATATCGTTTCGACATACTACCGAAAGCTGCTATTGTTCGTATCCACAGTTCTTCCCGCACACATGGATTTCCGATCGCCCTTCGCAGAGGGTACGTCGTCAGATTCCAGCGAGCGTCTTCCTTCACCTCCTGATTGAAGCGATTCTCATTCCACCTGATCGGCGATGGAGTCGCTCTGTTTTGCAGCGAGTCATCGGAATCGGAATCGGACGCATACATTATCGATTTTGGTTCCATTATTGTTTCCGTTGACAGTGTAAAAGTGAAAAAAAATCAAAAGTTTTACGTATATAGTTTTGTCACAATCGTAAAAATTCTTTTGCAGCAGCAGTTAGATCACATTACATTATACTACGAGACTTCCTCGACGGGAGGAACAAAACAATCACAAAGGCGACTAATTGCGTCACTAATCCATAAAAAAAAAAAAAAAAAAAACCGGACACGTTTAAGCACGCTCACGGCCCCGGTGAGACTGAATTCAATGCAGAACGGAGAAGTCACCAGAGAAAAATATAATGGCGGTGTATAAAACTGATAGTCGCAATACGTCTCGCGCTACAAAGACGAGCGCCGACATCCGCTAGAAGTCCGGCTGCTTGAATTTACAAAACAAATATCGCGTACCGTAACATGGAAGCGAGGCGCCGATGCTCCGGCGGACGTTGCATATGTACGGCTCGAATGGAAATGCGTGCGAAGAAATTATAGTATGATTTATAATTAAAAAAAACAATCTATCTACGCAGTACGTAAAAGGAAGAAATAACGTCACCGGGACAATGATCGACCCGATAACGCGTCGAACCTGTGGGAATATGTTCGTCGTGAACAAATTTTTTTCTTTGAGAAGTGGGCTGTTATTGCGTAGACGTATCTATTTCACACTATTTTTTTACAACGTAGTACGTGAAACAAAGGAAGAAATGACATCATCGGGGATGATGATCGACCCGATAACGCGTCGAACCTGTGGGAACATGTTCGCCGTAAACAAATTTTTTCTGGGAAAAGGGGGTGTTATCGCGTAGACTAAACAATCTATCTACGCAGTACCTGAGACAAAGGAAAAGATTTTTTTAAAAATCAGTTGGAGTGAGAGAGAGAGCAAAGGATATATAACGAGGGATGAAGCGCATCGAGCCGCAGTAGTAAGATTTGAGAGCTATACATCGATCACGATTTATTTTATGGTTAAACACGTTATCGTGTGCAAGTGCTCTGTAAAAGAGAATTTTTTATCGTTCAGTCGCAAAGATGTTCGTCCTGATGTCGAAACCTTCGGACATTCGCGATTTTAGCGCCGAACAGCTGCAATTTGTGCCGAAAACCGTTTTGTTGCAAATGTGCGGCGATCACGTCTACTACGTGTGGGACAAGCTTCCGGAGCATATAAAGGCAGATCTGGAGGTTCAGACCTATCGTCGCTGTGACGAACATTGGAATCAACCGTGGCAGGAAACGCACATCGACAGTCCCGCTCCGATGATCAAGGATTGCGGCGAGTGTCAACGAAAACACCATTAGCTTTCGCGACGTGAACATTTTTGTGAAAATTAATACTTTGATATCCCTTTCTTCAGTCTATATGAACTTATGTTGGAGCACTATCGCGTTCAATATTCCTATCGACATTGTCCAGCCCCAGGTAGCAAGCACTCGTCATTTTGACGTCAAATTTTGGTCCTTTACTGACCATTCCTGACGTCACTAACTGGCGGCATAATGACGTTAAAATGACGGTCTAATGTCACAGACAATTGACGTCATTTTTTGACGTCTTATTGACGGCAAAAATAGGTCCATTGTACGACGGTTTCTAGGAATGTTTTTTATAAAATTAAAATGTTAAAATGTTAAATCTACTTGATAAACGTTTATAAAAAAAATGTTTTTTTTTTTTATCTAAGAAAAAAAGCTTCTTTTAACTGTTTCGTTACATACCATGTGCGTATAGTCGCTTTTAAGGTGGTCACCCATCCTAGTACAGTATCGGGTCCATGTCGCTTGACTTCGATGATCCAGTGGACAGTGACGATCTTCTCACCCTGATGCTTCCTTATTAACTGTATTTGTCTATAACAGGTACATCTTTAAAGTGTTCAAAGATCTTGTAATGATAATCTTCTTGATAACTATAACACTGCATGAAATAGTTATCATAAAAAATATATAATCACGCAACTACATCCACTTATACCATAAAAATTCGCTACTTCAATCATAAAGTTGCGAAACAAACATATTGTAGTTAATTTTGTGATTTTTATTTTATTATTACTTTATTATACAATATTAAGAAGTAAGTATATTATACAATATTAAAAATAGTTATATTACAAAAAGACCTTATTTGGACGACTTTAAGACGTCTTTAAAATGACGTCTTCAGGTGGTCTAAGAAATGACGTCTTATAAACGTCTATTATTAGTCGCCGATGTCATAGACCAAAAATGACTAAAAATAGTCAGAAATAACGTCATAATGACGTTATGAAATGATGTCAGTATAATGTCATTTTTAAAGACATAGTCATTTTTTGGTCATTTGACGTCATTTGTACAAACATGACTAGTATTTGACGTCAAAATGACGAGTGCTTGCTACCTGGGGCGTATCATCGACGCGTGTGCAAGTGCTCTTTCGAAGATTGTGGCGTGATCTACCGCTCTTCAATAGTGCGAAAGTGATCAAATCGACATTGTCCAGCGTATCATCGACGCGTGTGCAAGTGCTTTTTCGAAGATTGTGGCGTGATCTACCGCTCTTCAATAGTGCGAAAGTGATCAAACATGGATCAGTTCGAGCAAACTGAACGCGATCTATTGGAACTGTCCGACCAAGTAGCTACCGTGGGTGAATTTTTCACATGGGCGCTGCAATGCGCGGAATTCGTCGAGCAGCTCGAGACACGCTGTAGTGCCAAACGTTCGCGGCTCTCGATCGGGCAGAGACATTCGTTGGTTGCCAGAATCGCGCGACTCGAGGGTGCGAAGACGCGATTGGAAAGACAATTTATCCGTAGCGGTGGCGATTATGCGAACGCCGGTAACAGTGGCGACACGCGCGCGACAGAACTCGTATGGCGAGAAATCGATGTTGCGTTCGAAACGCGGATAATGACCGGCGCGGTAATTAATACGGACCATATAGAACCGCGACAGTTTCTGGAAGACGCCTGCAGCGTAGTGTGCAGACGAGTGCGAGACATTTTAAAAACACATAATTGTGTTAAAGTGAACACCGCGTTCAACGGGGAGTTTGTGGCGGGTGATAAACGTGCCAATAAGAGTCTGTGTACAAATAACAAAGAACTCTGTCGTACATCGCACTTGCGCGAGTGGTACGAGCGGCACGTTATCGAGCTCACATTAGCGTCCCTCGGGGAGTTCCAGGAACGCGACAGTGGGTGGGCGTTGACGCGAATCCTCAATTTGACGGTGAACGTCAACAGATACAATCCTTTGCGCGCGGGATGTCACGTCAATTTACCGCAAAAATTAAATCGAAGAATGCGGTGATCAATGTGCGATCAATGGACAATGCGTGTTTTGCGTGGTCGGTGGTTGCCGCCTTGCATCCAGCCGAAAGAAATTCAGAACGAGAATCCTTGTACCCTCATTACGCGACAGTATTAAATTTACAAGACATTGAGTTTCCAATGACTTTGAAACAGATTAAAAAGTTCGAACGACTCAACGACGTGTCAATCAACGTGTACGCCATCGAGGGAGAGAAGACGTCGAACGTTCTCCCGATACGACTCACCGACCGCACGAGTGACAAACACGTCAATTTGCTGTACGTGCAGGATCCGCGAGACGACAATGTTGGACATTTCGCGTGGATAAAAAATCTATCGCGCCTCGTGAGCTCGCAAATTAATAAGCATGGACACACAAAGTACATTTGTGATCGGTAAGTGTCTATACTTCTTTTAATAATATATAGAATATATTATATTTAGTATATAAAAAAAAATTTACAATAATTGTATGTTTTTTTTTTTGCAGATGTCTTCACTACTTTAATTCGAGCGACAAGTTGCAGTTTCGCACAGCAGACTGCCGTGAGGTAAACGACTGCGCTATCAGACTGCCGAGCGAGGACAACAAGTGGCTGAACTTCAAAAACCACAGCAGGAAAGAGCGATTTCCCTTCGTGGTGTATGCCGATCTGGAGTGCGTGCTGAAGAAGACACAACCGGAGACGGAACACGCGTCATACGTATATCAACATCATCGGGTCTGTAGTATAGGATACTACGTACAGTGCTCGTACGACGACTCGTTATCGGCGTATCGATTTCGTCGCGATAATGACTGCGTCGCGTGGTTCGTCGAGGAACTCAACAGATTGGCGCATCGCGTAAAGAACATCTTGTCCGACATTGTATGCATGGTAGACCTAACGCGAGACGAGTGGGAGACATTTCACAGCGCGACGCTGTGTCACATTTGCGAAAAACCGTTCGCGCCGGATGACAATCGTGTACGCGATCATTGCCACCTGACCGGGCGTTATAGAGGTCTAGCACATTCGACGTGCAATCTGAATTATAAAGATTCTCACTTTATTCCAGTCATTTTTCACAATCTATCGGGCTATGACGCGCATTTTATTATCAAGGAGATAGCTGCCGCGTTCGATGGCAAGATCGATGTACTACCTATAACAAAGGAAAAGTACATCTCATTCACGAAGCACGTGAAAGATACCGCAGAAAGATCAGATTCGCGAAGCGATATAAAATTACGGTTTATCGACTCGTACAAATTTCTGAGCGCGAGTCTCGCAAAATTAGCATCCTTCCTCGATAAGGATAAATTGAAAATTATACGTTCCAAATTTTCCACTTTATCCGACGACGATTTCGAATTATTGACGCGAAAAGGTGTCTTTCCATACGAATACGTGGACAGCGTCGACAAGCTGGAGGATACGTGTTTACCGCCGCGCGACTCATTTTACAGTTCTCTGACCGGTGACACAGTATCCGAGAGCGTTTACGCGCACGCCGCGAACGTATGGCAGCGATTCTCCGTTCGAACCCTGGGCGAATACAGCGATCTATACCTGAAAACCGATGTCTTGCTGTTGGCCGACGTGTTTGAGAATTTCCGCGACAGCTGTATCGCGAGTTACGGACTCGATCCCGCGTACTACTACACTTTACCAGGCTTTACGTGGGACGCCATGTTGAAACATACGTGTATCAATTTCGAACTGCTGACCGACATTGACATGGTCATGTTCATCGAACGCGGTATACGCGGTGATCTGAGTCAATGTTCCGGCAGATACGCGCAGGCCAACAACAAGTACATGCAGTCGTACGATTCATCGAAACCCTCGTCCTATCTAATGTACTTCGATGTCAACAATTTGTACGGTTGGGCGATGTGTCAGCCACTGCCCTACGCGGAGTTTCAATGAATCGTACGACTGCATGTACTTGTTGTTGGCCTGCGCGTATCTGCCGGAACATTGACTCAGATCACCGCGTATACCGCGTTCGATGAACATGACCATGTCAATGTCGGTCAGCAGTTCGAAATTGATACACGTATGTTTCAACATGGCGTCCCACGTAAAGCCTGGTAAAGTGTAGTAGTACGCGGAATCGAGTCCGTAACTCGCGATACAGCTGTCGCGGAAATTCTCAAACACGTCGGCCAACAGCAAGACATCGGTTTTCAGGTATAGATCGCTGTATTCGCCCAGGGTTCGAACGGAGAATCGCTGCCATACGTTCGCGGCGTGCGCGTAATCGCTCTCGGATACTGTGTCACCGGTCAGAGAACTGTAAAATGAGTCGCGCGGCGGTAAACACGTATCCTCCAGCTTGTCGACGCTGTCCACGTATTCGTATGGAAAGACACCTTTTCGCGTCAATAATTCGAAATCGTCGTCGGATAAAGTGGAAAATTTGGAACGTATAATTTTCAATTTATCCTTATCGAGGAAGGATGCTAATTTTGCGAGACTCGCGCTCAGAAATTTGTACGAGTCGATAAACCGTAATTTTATATCGCTTCGCGAATCTGATCTTTCTGCGGTATCTTTCACGTGCTTCGTGAATGAGATGTACTTTTCCTTTGTTATAGGTAGTACATCGATCTTGCCATCGAACGCGGCAGCTATCTCCTTGATAATAAAATGCGCGTCATAGCCCGATAGATTGTGAAAAATGACTGGAATAAAGTGAGAATCTTTATAATTCAGATTGCACGTCGAATGTGCTAGACCTCTATAACGCCCGGTCAGGTGGCAATGATCGCGTACACGATTGTCATCCGGCGCGAACGGTTTTTCGCAAATGTGACACAGCGTCGCGCTGTGAAATGTCTCCCACTCGTCTCGCGTTAGGTCTACCATGCATACAATGTCGGACAAGATGTTCTTTACGCGATGCGCCAATCTGTTGAGTTCCTCGACGAACCACGCGACGCAGTCATTATCGCGACGAAATCGATACGCCGATAACGAGTCGTCGTACGAGCACTGTACGTAGTATCCTATACTACAGACCCGATGATGTTGATATACGTATGACGCGTGTTCCGTCTCCGGTTGTGTCTTCTTCAGCACGCACTCCAGATCGGCATACACCACGAAGGGAAATCGCTCTTTCCTGCTGTGGTTTTTGAAGTTCAGCCACTTGTTGTCCTCGCTCGGCAGTCTGATAGCGCAGTCGTTTACCTCACGGCAGTCTGCTGTGCGAAACTGCAACTTGTCGCTCGAATTAAAGTAGTGAAGACATCTGCAAAAAAAAAAAACATACAATTATTGTAAATTTTTTTTATATACTAAATATAATATATTCTATATATTATTAAAAGAAGTATAGACACTTACCGATCACAAATGTACTTTGTGTGTCCATGCTTATTAATTTGCGAGCTCACGAGGCGCGATAGATTTTTTATCCACGCGAAATGTCCAACATTGTCGTCTCGCGGATCCTGCACGTACAGCAAATTGACGTGTTTGTCACTCGTGCGGTCGGTGAGTCGTATCGGGAGAACGTTCGACGTCTTCTCTCCCTCGATGGCGTACACGTTGATTGACACGTCGTTGAGTCGTTCGAACTTTTTAATCTGTTTCAAAGTCATTGGAAACTCAATGTCTTGTAAATTTAATACTGTCGCGTAATGAGGGTACGAGGATTCTCGTTCTGAATTTCTTTCGGCTGGATGCAAGGCGGCAACCACCGACCACGCAAAACACGCATTGTCCATTGATCGCACATTGATCACCGCATTCTTCGATTTAATTTTTGCGGTAAATTGACGTGACATCCCGCGCGCAAAGGATTGTATCTGTTGACGTTCACCGTCAAATTGAGGATTCGCGTCAACGCCCACCCACTGTCGCGTTCCTGGAACTCCCCGAGGGACGCTAATGTGAGCTCGATAACGTGCCGCTCGTACCACTCGCGCAAGTGCGATGTACGACAGAGTTCTTTGTTATTTGTACACAGACTCTTATTGGCACGTTTATCACCCGCCACAAACTCCCCGTTGAACGCGGTGTTCACTTTAACACAATTATGTGTTTTTAAAATGTCTCGCACTCGTCTGCACACTACGCTGCAGGCGTCTTCCAGAAACTGTCGCGGTTCTATATGGTCCGTATTAATTACCGCGCCGGTCATTATCCGCGTTTCGAACGCAACATCGATTTCTCGCCATACGAGTTCTGTCGCGCGCGTGTCGCCACTGTTACCGGCGTTCGCATAATCGCCACCGCTACGGATAAATTGTCTTTCCAATCGCGTCTTCGCACCCTCGAGTCGCGCGATTCTGGCAACCAACGAATGTCTCTGCCCGATCGAGAGCCGCGAACGTTTGGCACTACAGCGTGTCTCGAGCTGCTCGACGAATTCCGCGCATTGCAGCGCCCATGTGAAAAATTCACCCACGGTAGCTACTTGGTCGGACAGTTCCAATAGATCGCGTTCAGTTTGCTCGAACTGATCCATGTTTGATCACTTTCGCACTATTGAAGAGCGGTAGATCACGCCACAATCTTCGAAAAAGCACTTGCACACGCGTCGATGATACGCTGGACAATGTCGATTTGATCACTTTCGCACTATTGAAGAGCGGTAGATCACGCCACAATCTTCGAAAGAGCACTTGCACACGCGTCGATGATACGCCCCAGGTAGCAAGCACTCGTCATTTTGACGTCAAATACTAGTCATGTTTGTACAAATGACGTCAAATGACCAAAAAATGACTATGTCTTTAAAAATGACATTATACTGACATCATTTCATAACGTCATTATGACGTTATTTCTGACTATTTTTAGTCATTTTTGGTCTATGACATCGGCGACTAATAATAGACGTTTATAAGACGTCATTTCTTAGACCACCTGAAGACGTCATTTTAAAGACGTCTTAAAGTCGTCCAAATAAGGTCTTTTTGTAATATAACTATTTTTAATATTGTATAATATACTTACTTCTTAATATTGTATAATAAAGTAATAATAAAATAAAAATCACAAAATTAACTACAATATGTTTGTTTCGCAACTTTATGATTGAAGTAGCGAATTTTTATGGTATAAGTGGATGTAGTTGCGTGATTATATATTTTTTATGATAACTATTTCATGCAGTGTTATAGTTATCAAGAAGATTATCATTACAAGATCTTTGAACACTTTAAAGATGTACCTGTTATAGACAAATACAGTTAATAAGGAAGCATCAGGGTGAGAAGATCGTCACTGTCCACTGGATCATCGAAGTCAAGCGACATGGACCCGATACTGTACTAGGATGGGTGACCGCCTTAAAAGCGACTATACGCACATGGTATGTAACGAAACAGTTAAAAGAAGCTTTTTTTCTTAGATAAAGAAAAAAAACATTTTTTTTATAAACGTTTATCAAGTAGATTTAACATTTTAACATTTTAATTTTATAAAAAACATTCCTAGAAACCGTCGTACAATGGACCTATTTTTGCCGTCAATAAGACGTCAAAAAATGACGTCAATTGTCTGTGACATTAGACCGTCATTTTAACGTCATTATGCCGCCAGTTAGTGACGTCAGGAATGGTCAGTAAAGGACCAAAATTTGACGTCAAAATGACGAGTGCTTGCTACCTGGGGCTGGACAATGTCGATAGGAATATTGAACGCGATAGTGCTCCAACATAAGTTCATATAGACTGAAGAAAGGGATATCAAAGTATTAATTTTCACAAAAATGTTCACGTCGCGAAAGCTAATGGTGTTTTCGTTGACACTCGCCGCAATCCTTGATCATCGGAGCGGGACTGTCGATGTGCGTTTCCTGCCACGGTTGATTCCAATGTTCGTCACAGCGACGATAGGTCTGAACCTCCAGATCTGCCTTTATATGCTCCGGAAGCTTGTCCCACACGTAGTAGACGTGATCGCCGCACATTTGCAACAAAACGGTTTTCGGCACAAATTGCAGCTGTTCGGCGCTAAAATCGCGAATGTCCGAAGGTTTCGACATCAGGACGAACATCTTTGCGACTGAACGATAAAAAATTCTCTTTTACAGAGCACTTGCACACGATAACGTGTTTAACCATAAAATAAATCGTGATCGATGTATAGCTCTCAAATCTTACTACTGCGGCTCGATGCGCTTCATCCCTCGTTATATATCCTTTGCTCTCTCTCTCACTCCAACTGATTTTTAAAAAAATCTTTTCCTTTGTCTCAGGTACTGCGTAGATAGATTGTTTAGTCTACGCGATAACACCCCCTTTTCCCAGAAAAAATTTGTTTACGGCGAACATGTTCCCACAGGTTCGACGCGTTATCGGGTCGATCATCATCCCCGATGATGTCATTTCTTCCTTTGTTTCACGTACTACGTTGTAAAAAAATAGTGTGAAATAGATACGTCTACGCAATAACAGCCCACTTCTCAAAGAAAAAAATTTGTTCACGACGAACATATTCCCACAGGTTCGACGCGTTATCGGGTCGATCATTGTCCCGGTGACGTTATTTCTTCCTTTTACGTACTGCGTAGATAGATTGTTTTTTTTAATTATAAATCATACTATAATTTCTTCGCACGCATTTCCATTCGAGCCGTACATATGCAACGTCCGCCGGAGCATCGGCGCCTCGCTTCCATGTTACGGTACGCGATATTTGTTTTGTAAATTCAAGCAGCCGGACTTCTAGCGGATGTCGGCGCTCGTCTTTGTAGCGCGAGACGTATTGCGACTATCAGTTTTATACACCGCCATTATATTTTTCTCTGGTGACTTCTCCGTTCTGCATTGAATTCAGTCTCACCGGGGCCGTGAGCGTGCTTAAACGTGTCCGGTTTTTTTTTTTTTTTTTTTATGGATTAGTGACGCAATTAGTCGCCTTTGTGATTGTTTTGTTCCTCCCGTCGAGGAAGTCTCGTAGTATAATGTAATGTGATCTAACTGCTGCTGCAAAAGAATTTTTACGATTGTGACAAAACTATATACGTAAAACTTTTGATTTTTTTTCACTTTTACACTGTCAACGGAAACAATAATGGAACCAAAATCGATAATGTATGCGTCCGATTCCGATTCCGATGACTCGCTGCAAAACAGAGCGACTCCATCGCCGATCAGGTGGAATGAGAATCGCTTCAATCAGGAGGTGAAGGAAGACGCTCGCTGGAATCTGACGACGTACCCTCTGCGAAGGGCGATCGGAAATCCATGTGTGCGGGAAGAACTGTGGATACGAACAATAGCAGCTTTCGGTAGTATGTCGAAACGATATATGAGTTGAGTTTCGATGAAAATTCCAACGAGATTTCGTTACATGAGCGCTGAAGACGAAGACGCGTTTTGCGATAAACTCTGGAATCGGTGGATTAGAGTTGACTTCGAAGTACCTAGAAACAGTGAAGGTGATTACGCCATATGGCCGGAAAACGATCGCTTGAGTGCTACACGAGCTGCATTGCGCGAAATGAATGAAGATTCGAGCGAACAGCTCGAAGAGAAAGAACAATAATAACGATGAGCGAGTTTGAACTGAGTGATAAGGAACGCGGACCGCGGCGCGAACGCGGACCCCCCGCGCGGACCCGCGACCGCGGCGCGAACGCGGACCCCCCGCGCGGACTCGCGGACCCGCGGCGCGACCGCGACCGCGACCGCGACCGCGAACGCGAACGTGACCGCGAACGAGGGTGAGTCATCACCCGGTGAGTCATCCCCGGTGAGTCATCCCCCCCGGTGAGTCATCCCCCGGTGAGTCATCCCCCGGTGAGTCATCACCCGGTGAGTCATCCCCCCGGTGAGTCATACACTTGGTATGCCAAGGTCACCCCTCCCCCTCCCCCCTTCCCCGCGTAATCCAATACCCTTGTGTAACCCGATATCCTTGAAATCCGATACCCCTGTGTAACCCGATACCCCTCCCCTCCCCCCCTCCCCCTCACCCCCCGCATAATCCGATACCCCTGTGTAACCCGATACCCCGCCCCTCCCCCCTCCCCCTCACCCCCCCGCGTAACCCGATACCCCCCCTCCCTTCCTCACCCCCCCTCGGAGCCCCCGAGTTGGAATCGGCCTATACTAACTACTAATTATGAAAATAAATAATAATAATTGGACTTATTAAAAATTAAATAATTTGTTCAGATATTGCGCTCGAATTCTTTTCGCGTTTTACAATGCCCGATCGTTTCACATTAGATGGCGCGACGCGCGAGTCGCCACTCTCAAAGAGCCCTCGCCTCCTTTCTCAGTTGTTAGGTGTCATGGCCGCACTTGCTTGCGTTTCTGCGAGTCTGTCGAGTCCGTTACCTCTTTCTTGACGGATTGATCGTTGCGGCGCGTGTTCTGGAGACCAACCGAGCGAGAGTCGGATCACCAGGGAGAGCTCACCGCCAGGAAAGGGAGAGCTGCGGCAGCTAGCGTCCGAGAGGGAGGATCGAGGCAAGGAGTCCGGTTCAGCGAGCGGAACCCTTAAGAGATTCTCATTGGGATGCAATATTTGTTACTTTCATTTGAGGGTTCATATTTAGGGTTTATACCATCATTTTTAAGGATTAACCATTAATTAAAGGTTAACTATCACTTAAAGGTTAACCATCATCCCAAGAAAAACCCTTAAAGTTGGGTATTATTTCGAACCGCCAATTGAAGATTAACCTTCCCAGATAGCCAAACGTGATATAGCATATTGAGCAAACTAATGTATTGCATGTATTGTTATATATTTGCTGTAAATTTGCTGACATCGAAATAGAACACAGATACATGACTGCTTATACATGCAATCCGTTGACGCAATTTCGAGAGCAAACTGTCCGCAATACTGGTACGTTATGTTGTCTGCAACATGTCAGCAATATTACAGCAATGTTTGATTCGTCGTTCCATCTTGAGCATCATGATGCAAACATGATGGCAACAACACATATATAATGATTTTTATCCGTTATTGCGTATATGTCTTCAAGCTATGAAGTTTTTTAATTGTAAGTCGTTGCTAACATAGTGTTGACAATATGAAATTGCCATACGTTTCTAAAGAATGTGCAAATATCGGATCCGATAGATGGCATCCGTTAAAATCTGTTTCTCGTATTTAAAATATGACGAACGATAGTATATATGAACGACGAATCTGCACAACCTGTATCAGTTGTATCGTGGAGTCCACTTTTATAATAAAGTGGAACATACTTTTAGATTGATGTAACCTTATATTAATGGTACCTTTATTTTTGAAGACTAATAATAATTAAATAAACACAAAACATAAAATGTATACATTTTATAACAAATCTGGTTTCTTAATTAATTATAATTTTGCATATAAATTGGATTTTTACAATCCTCTTATTAAAACGTCATTAAAAGGTCAAAAAGGTCATACAAAGTCATGTTTTTAACGTCTTGAAATGTCGTCTGTGACTTATTTCTGCCATTTTTAAGTTATTATTACATGATTATAAAAGAATAATTGACGTAACGATTGACCATAAACTGACGTAAAAATCACGTGACGCTGCTACCTGGGAAGTTGCCCTCAAAATGCATTGAATATGCTGTTAATCGTGAATGACAACGAGTTGTCGTCAAGTTGCTGTCACAAATCAACTCTTCGCGGATAACAAATCCGTGTGAACATGTTGCTCTCAATTTGCCGTAAATAGAATTAGAATTCATATGAGTTTAACCCGACAAGCACTATGCTGTCTCACCTTGTCCCTAGTTTGTCAAAATTAGTTGCATTAACGATTGTTGGCAACATGACAGCAAACTCACAGCATTTGGCTATCTGGGTTATACCACAAAACTCCGTTTACGTGGAGGAATTATCATAAGTTACTACAGAAATAATGCTCGCGTAAACATAGCGTGACAGCACGTTAAACCGGCTAAACGCACTATCTACACTGAGCGTAAAACGCACACGTACATATGCTGTCACGCACGTACTGTGACAGTGCGCTGCAGTGCACGGTCTGCACGGGCATCATTGCCCTCTCGTGTCAAAAACAGAAAAGTGACACACTAGCCGCCATTTTTGTCTGACGACGACGACGACGACGACGACGACGTGGACGTTTCTTAAGGATGTATGGGTGATATCTCAAAAGCATTACCAAAAATCTAATCATAGATTGTTCTATTATTACGTCTAAGTATCTGTGTAAAATTTCAGCACAATTCTCTTACTGGTTTAAAAGTTATTGTAATTAAGGATGTATTAGAGGTATTTCAAATATATTCAGAAAATGCTGTAAATTGTTTCTAAATTAAATTAAAAATATTCTGTAAAATTTTGAAGTTATTTAAGAGTTATTGAAGTTTAAAGTTGATCAAATTAACATTATCCTTTATAGAGAATCGACACTTTGCTGTAAATATAAATAAAATATAAATAAACCATTAAGATATTTCTTAAACTTTTTTTATGTGTAAAACATACATCATTAATATTGCATTTTAAGTTTCAAAATTTTTTGCCACAAAATTTTTTTTTTAATTTATAAAATACTAAGAAGGCTCACAATATTACAAATTAAAATTTAAAAGGGCATCGAGCCGAAACTAGGTATCAATGTTAATATATGTTTAATAGAAACGTCTGTGAAATCAATCTATTAAACATATATTAACATTGATACCTAGTTTAGGCTCGATGCCCTTTTAAATTTTAATTTTTTTTTATTGTTTAAACAATACTAATTATTTAAATAACAAAAAATCATACTCAAACTGTTAACGGTAATCCCTTCTAACATATAAAAAATTTTGAGTCGTTTGACATACATACAAAGTCTTCTTTTATTAAAAGTTTAACTTTTAGCAAGGACTGTACGACACATACATCCTTAAATAAAAATTTCCACATTTGGACTTTGCATCGCAATATCTCCGCTCGTAGGGCACGTAACGGAAAAATAAAGACACTTTTATTATATATATTTGGTTCAAGCTATCCATTAAACCTAGTTAGAACTTGATCCGTTCACTGGTCATTGAGATCTCAAAATACTCAAAGTACTCGCAACTCGTCGCGTCGCGTAAATGATCCACGGTGCGGTCTCGCTTTGCGTATACTTGGCGCGAGACACTACCGTGTTTCTTGATTCATGAATTCATAACTTGATAACCAGGATTAAATGTCTTCTCAAATCGAATATCGACATTTCAACTAACTGTAAGAAAATATAAACTTATGAATTTAACCCCTTATTGACTATCAATGATGGAATGATGGAAATATCCGCAAAAACACTGGCCAGGACTGTCCATGACGGAAAAATCCGCACATTCAAGAAAAGATACTTTTAACGGAGCAATTTGAACAGGGCCCTATATCTATATGTTTGTGGAGTTACTAAAATTAAAATTGCAAAATTTAAAATGGCGGTCTATATGTTTGTAGGGTTGCTGAAGTCAAATCTAAAATCAAAATTGCAAAATTTAAAATGACGGACTAAAAATAAAATTGTTCAATTTGCATAAAAATTTATATTTAAAAGTTTTTAAAGTCGATTTAAAATTTAAAATAAAAATTCAAGAATTAAAAATGGCAAATTTAATATGATAAGCAAAAAGTTCATAATATAGTTTAATTGCATAAAAAATTTTAAAGAGCTTTTAAAGCCGCTTATTCCATTTTTTAAATTGAAATTTATTAATTTCAAATGACGGACTTATTATGACGGCAAAATAATTTCAAATATCGCTCAGTTTGCATAAAAATTAATTATAAGAATTTTTATAAACTTTTCTGTTATATTAAATTTTGAAATGTTGACCTCAAATTTAGATTTAGCGACTCAAAAAACCTCCAGAAAGCATTTTTTCATAATTTTATTAACTCTTTTGTTAGAAGTATTTTCGACCCATCAGCATTTTTTTCGCAGGGGTTACGAATTCAATGTCCCTTAAATTGCCAAAAGTCTAACGTTCGAAATAAATTGCAACTCCTAACGAGTTATATTCCTGATTCTATCTTTTCTCACGCACCTTTCGAGATTGACATAAACGACGCAAGTTCCATTTTCGAATACGGCTCGTCCATCTCTATCATAACTTTCTTGAAAGAATGGAACGCGCTATCCTTGTCGTATATGTTGTCTTGATAGACCTCGTCGGCCAGCAGAAACAGGTGATGCTTATGAGCGAAGTGGATGACGTCTTCGATGTTCTTGCGAGTCAATACTTGACCAGTTGGATTACCGGGATTGATCACTACTAACACTCGAGGATTACACGTATCCTTGACATCTCCTAGTGCTCGTTCTAACTCATTGATTTGCAGCGACCACTTGTTGTCCTCATCCAGATAGTATCCTATCTGGGCGAGACCAAACTCCGCCACAGTTGCCGAGAACAAAGGATACTGTGGAATCGGGATCATTACGCCGGATGGCTTATCATCGATCCTTTCGTTGAATAACCTTAGGAATGACTGAAAAGGAAAGATTTGAAAGACAAGGATGCGATGAAGAAAGACAAAATATAGCACTAATAGTTAGTATCCCATCAGTTTGTCCAAAATACCAGAATTTGACAATTTCAATTTTATATACCGTGTATTGCGTCAAAATCTTTCTCTAATATATAGATATGTAAATAATATATGTGCTATTCTCATAAAATAACTTTTTATTCTTTATTATTATATAGAAAAAAAATTGATTTTCACTTTGACATCTGACAATCTATTTTTCAGAACGTTACTAAATAACTAGATTGTTTCCAAATGATTGCTTCCAATTTCGAATAACAAAAAGACAAGAAAGATGCTTCGAGTCTGCGTACCTTGATACCGTCGGAAGCACCGTTCGAGAGAATGATATTGTGGTAATCGCAGGGGATACCGCCATCGCGTTCCTGGATATATCGTGCAACATCTTTGCGAACACGCTCGATGCCGGCCGATTCCGAGTATGCGCCTACGCTGCCGCCCTTGCAGCCCTCCAGGATCATCCGAGCGCGAGCCTTCGCGTCCTCCGGGTAGCTTGGATCGTTCAACAGATTCGGCGAGACAGTTAGAGTGAGCACCTGCCGTAGGAACGTAATGGGTTGCTGGCCCATCGCGTGGGCATCACCCGCAGTCGATTTTGTCACTTCTTTAAAGGGTTTTTTAACACCCTATAAAGAGAAATGATCTTAATTTCAATCGCGATCTTCGTATTTATTTTTCAAATATTTCCAAGTGACTATAAACTACATAAATCGGATTTTTGTTGAAACAAAAGGTAAAATTCTATTATTTATTCAAATCTTTGAAGCGATTTTCATTTCTGATTGCTTACAATTCAAATAACTTTTAAAGTTTGAACTGTTATTTCTGAGAAAAATCGATACCTTAATATACATTGTCACGTCTTTTTACTCGCCCGAGAAGCAAAATAGATCAAAAGGGGAGGTGAGGAGAGGGATGACGGGCATTTCCAACGGGTCTCTCGCACAGTCCGACAATTATACTCAGAATCAAAGTTGAGCGCCAGACGCGTAAGCTCGCATCCACAAATTTATACCAAAATTGCGAAAACCCGAAAATGAACACGAAAGCGTAATTAGTCAAACGTGCGAGAGATCGGCCAGCTCGACCTAACGGCTGTGGGCGAGGTTGATAATGGGCAGCGCAAAAATTCGGCGGAGTGACGGTTAAGCAACATTCAGATATTTAATAATAATCAGTAACAATGTTTATTATGATTAAGAAACATAGTGAAATTAGATGTCAACGAGCAGGAATTTTGTGAATTAAATGATTGAGTAGTGGAAGTTACATAGCAATCTGAACTAAATAATTGAATAATGGAATTCGTAGAATTACATCAATAAATTAATAGAAAATCGAACAGGAGAGTTAACAGAACTCTGTATGAAACCGCGGCAAACCGTAATGATATAACTGAATCGAAATTATTCTGATACAATCGAACCAAATACAATTAAATACTAACTCGAATTAACATCGCAAAGAAGAAAGTAAACGCGAATTACATAATAGAACTTAATACTAGACATGAAATATAGTTAAGTGGAAGAAATGTTGCGCCATGCTCGGCGCGCAAGGACGCAATATTCGGAATCGCGAAAGGGTTCTGTCGCCAAGATACTATACGCTCCCCCCCAGGGGTCAGTGGCGGCTCTTGGGAGCTCTTAGGGGCTCTTGGGAGGCGTCACTGATACGGATTTGGCGAATCCGGGGTACCCGAGCTCGGGAAGGCTAGGCTCTTTAGGCACGGAAGCCAACCAGCCTAGGAGAAGGACACCCCGAAATCAAACCAACTCTTTTTGTACAATATGGCGGATAAAAAAAATCCCAGAGTGATCGGACACTCAGAGGTCGGCGAGGAGGGGGGGGAGGGGATATTGTCCCAACCATCCCTTTCGTCGTTATCGAACGATGGGCCATATGCCGGGTTGGGGGCGAACCCGGCGGAGGAACTGGCGATCGCCGCCAAAAAGGATTGCAAGGTGATACTTCGGAGGGTAAAAATTTCCTCCTCCGGAGGGGACAAGGGGGTGTTTTTCGGGGGGGAGAGGGAAGTGAGGAAGAGAGAGCGCACCCGGCCAAGCGTACGGGACTTAACCCCCCTCCGATTCTGTCGGAAGAGAAGGAGGAGTCATGGGCGGAGAAACTCCGAAATAAAGACATAATCTCCTTTTATAGGGAGAATAAGCGCTGACTAGGTTGATGCAGATGGAGACTACGCCTGAGGCCATCCAGAAGAGGATCTTCTTTTTCTACAAAGAAGATTGGACTGAGGGCACTGGATGCACTCTCCGAGGTGGAAAAGGGAACTAAAAGAGAGGATAAATCTGGAGAAAGATTTAGGCAGTGGAAGGAGGAGAGATCCGCCCTCGCTAAGAGGGTGGAGGCCCTCGAGATGAAGCTCCTAACAGAAAGGAGCGAGTCTGGCGTGGAGACATGCGAGGCCTCCGCACAGAGCCGTACAAGGCGTCGGTGAAGAACGGCTCTACGCAGGTGCGGACATACGCACGCGAGAGAAGAAGGACGCTCTTTGCCTCCGTGGGGGAAGACTCCCCCATGGAGGTGGAGATAACGTCTTTGGTGTCGGTACGTGGGGTTGTCGTACAAGCGGAGCCTCGTGTGGTTGAGAGGGGGACGGATGTCACAGTTTTTGTGGCGGGTGTTCGGGGGTCCGGCGACGACTCGGGGGTTAGCTCTCGGGTCAGGACCCGTGAACACAAATTGGAGGGCTTCATGAGGGAGATGCGCTCTCTCATGAAGCAGAAAGAGGGCACCCTCCCCCCCGCCAGGAGAATTGACGGGATACTTGCTTCGGCAGTACATATACTAAAATTGGAACGATACAGAGAAGATTAGCATGGCTCCTGCGCAAGGATGACACGCAAAATCGTGAAGCGTTCCACATTTTTGACGAGACGAAAAGAAAGAAATTAAGGAAATCTCAGAGGACTTTTAAAGGACCAGTGACCACAGATGTCAAGTACGACACAGAAACGTCTGATCTAACAAAAAGAGCTAAGAATCGTAACAATCGGGAAGATGCTACTGAGAAAAGTTCCCGTAAGGCAGTTCGACGTAGGCCACCCAGGTCTGCTGCGGTAACTATTACCTCTTTGAATACGGATATTTCTTACTCAGAAATTCTAAAACATGCACGCGATAAAATATCACTTAATAAGCTGAGTATAGAGAATTCGCGTATCAGGAAAGGGATCAGCGGCGGTGTAATCATAGAAATCCCGGGAGAGGACGGTGCCAAGAAAGCTGATACACTGGCTCAGAAATTAAGAGAAGGACCTTCTACTGCTAGGATCGCTAGACCGACTACCATGGGTGAACTTAGATTCTGGAATTTGGATGACTCCACTACATCGACGGATGTTATGGATGCTATTTGTTCCGTGGGTGACTGTATCGAAAGTGAGGTCAAAATCGGCAACATTCGCAAAATGGGGAATGGCATATATTCTATTTGGGCTAAATGCCCATTATCTGCTGCCTGAGCTGCCTCAAATATCGCCTCAACAGTAAGAATGAAGCTTGGATGGACTGTGGCGCGGGTTGAACTTTTCGAAGCCCGTCCGATCCAATGCTTCAAGTGTTATAATAATAACAATAATAAACTTTATTAACGGGTAGTAAACCCTTTAGCGTACAAAGCAAAAAGAAAAACAAGAACAATAAAATAAAATTAAAATTTTACAACATAAGATGGAGAACATTAAGTTACAAAAGTAGACGAGAAAGTTTATGTTTAAAAGTAGATACAGAGCCACCAAAAAAGTCAACCCTATCGGAGAAATTACTTGCAGATATTATTAGCCTATTTACACAAGAGTTAGCGCTATACAAAGTACGGTGATATCCGATGTGGAAGAAGGAGTACTGTCTTAATTCTCTAGTCGGGATGTTAAAATAGATACGTTCAAACAAATCCGGACAATCAGTAGAGTGATTGAGAAGCTTAAAAATAAATGTAAGGTCAAAGGTTAGTCTCCTACTTTCTAACGATAGCAGATTTAATCTATCTAGTATAGTGCTGTAGTCATGGCAAGTAATTGACATGGCATTACCTAGCCGATAAGCAGCCATACGCAGAAACTTGTGCTGCACACGTTCAATCAATAACTGATGGCATTTAAAATACGGAGACCAGACTATGGAACAGTACTCCAACTTGGGGCGAACTAACGTACAGTATAATAATTTTAACGTAGATATATTCTTAAAAACTCTACCCCATCGGAGGATGAATCCAAGCGTTCTATAAGCAGATGAAACTATTGATTGTATATGTGTATTAAATGATAAGTCCGCACTGAATAAGACCCCGAGATCCCGAGCTTTGTGCACTGCTGAGAGAGGTAAACCATCAAGAGTGTAGTTATATAAATATGAGTTACGTCTATGAGTAAAATGAATGACAAAACATTTAGAGACGTTAAGCCGAAAACAGTTCCTCCTACACCAGGCCTCAAGTTTAAATAAGTCATGTTGTAATAAAAGTGCATCAGCGGGTCCATTAATCCGACGGTATAATTTAAGGTCATCAGCATACAATGAGAAGAAGCAGAATTTAATAAAAGCAGCTATGTCATTAATAAATAAAATAAATAAAAGAGGTCCAAGATGTGAGCCCTGCGGCACTCCAGACAAAACATTTATACTTCTGGAGAAGCTATTATTAAATTTTATGACTTGAGACCTGTTTGATAGGAAGCAAGATATCCAACGCAAAAGAGAACCTCCGAACCCTAGAGATCAAAGTTTACATATTAAAATTGTATGATTAACCGAGTCAAAGGCTTTTCTAAAATCGGTGTAAACTGAGTCAACCTGAGATCCACTCTCAACAGCAGAAGTTAAAAAATCGTAATAGTTAATAAGAGTTGTCGCCGTCGAGCGTCCCGGTACAAATCCATGCTGTTCTTTTATAATAATATTTTTACATAGGGAGCCAAGTTTTCGAGCAACGATACCGTCAAAAATTTTCGGCATAATACTTTGTTTACAGATGGGACGATAGTTAGTAACTGATTGACGGTCACCACCTTTAAAAATCGGAGAGACGAGACATTGCTTCCAAAGAGACGGAAAGGTACCATCCTTCAATGATTTATTAAAGATTATCCACAGAAATCTTGACGCGATAAAGATACATGATTTTAGTAATACTGGTGGAATGCCATCTATCCCCGCGGAACAGCTCAATGAAAGCTCACAAATTTCATTATACACATCCGAGATTGATATGTCAAGAGATAAAAGATCTAAGGGGGATCTAAGGGGTTTTGAGTTAAAATTGTAGTCAGGGTATTCGTCGATTACATCGCTGTCCGTATAAACAGATTCAAAATAATCAGCAAAGCAGTTCGCAATAGATTCATCATCCTCCAGTAAATGGTCATTATGTAAAATCTGAGAGGCGCAAAGATCGGAAGATCTGATGTTTCTGATAAAGCCCCAGAAAAGATTTGCATTATTCGACAGCGCATGTTCAGATCTGTCAATAAAATTAGACCAGCAAACGGCAGACAGAGATTTACATCTAGCTCTAAGGTGTGAGAAAGATAAATAATCAGAGAAAAAGTGAGTGCATTTATATCTTAAATGTGCCGCCTTGTTAGAGGTATGGTCACGTTAGGACCAACTGTACTTTCCCGGAGGACCGGACGGGATTTTGTTTCCGTTGCGGCGTTGGAGGCCACCAAATTGGTAGTTGCAGGGAGAACCCTCGCTGCGTTGTTTGCGCGGATGCGGGTAGAGCTAGTGATCATCGACTAGGTTCGATTAAGGCATGTCTTGAGAAAGAGGTTCCACCACCAAGGCCTCGCGTTCTTCCAACTACCGGTAAATAATGGCTAGTGTAATACAGGTCAATTTAAACTGAAGCAGGGAGGCCCAAAACCTGCTGATACATCAGGCAGGTGAACTGGGGGCTGCTGTGTGCGTGGTATCTGAGCCTGCCCGCACACCCAGCTCCCAGCAATGGTTCTGTAGCCAAAATGGACTAGCGGCTATTTTCATTAACACTCGCATTGCGGACTACCCTGCAGCTCTGGTCGCTAGAGGCCAGAGTTCAGTGGTTGTTAGATATGGTGGCACACACATAGCTTCGTGCTATATTTCTAGAAATATTGATCACAACGGATACACACACTTTCTGGGCAAACTCACCGCCGTGTGCTTTTGTGTCGCGAACAATAGAGTGATAGTATGTGAAGACTTTAATGCTCACTCGTATTTGTGGGGATCTACGACTACTAAATTCAAGGGCGATTTGCTTGAGGAATGGTCATCACATATGGATCTGCGTCTGGTGAACATTGATAGCAGATCTACTTTTGTGGGGCGACAGGGTCGGTAGAAAAGATATGTACAGGTGGTCCGATAGTGATGCGATATCTTCACGTACGGACCAATCGCGGACACAATGAATTACGTCGGGAGATGCCCAGGTGAGGTCGGTCTGTGATCGACCTCACCTGGGCATCTCCCGACGTAATTCATTGTGTCCGCGATTGGTCCGTACGTGAAAATATCGCATCACTATCGGACCACCTGTACATATCTTTTGTTGTTTCGGATGGTGTTAATAGACCATTCGTGCGTCCATCCACCACGAGATGGAATTTTAAAAAGATAGACGTAGAAATGTATAAAGCTTCAATTAATTGGACATGTGCGGTTGCTCCGGTTGATGAGACGTATATGGTGAACAAAAAACCGGACCGCTGGATTCACAGGTGCATCGCGGACGCCTGTAGAGTTGCGATTCCGCGTCTCTGTGCGCGTGGACGTGGTCCACCAACATACTGGTGAAACTCCAATATTGAGTCATTGCGCGCAGAGGCTAACAGATCTAGACGCGTGTGGACCCGTGGTCGATCCAGGGACTCGCCGGAAGAGGCGGAGCGTAAGAAAGCTGTGTATTATCTTGCCGCACAAGAATTTAAGCGCGAGATACACAGAGCTAAAACAAAAGCTTGGCAGGAGTTAATTACCACCCTTGACGACGAACCCTGAGGCCTGCCCTACCGAATCGTCCTGAATAGGCTCCGTCCATCCACCCCGGGATTAATTACTACTTTGGGACCTGGTGTCTTAAATGTCCTGATGGACAAGTTGTTTCCACCTGGCAATCCGCTTGTCCTTATAGACCTGGGGGATTGCGAGGAAGGCCGTACTCCTGTCACTGAAGAGGAGGTTGTAAGGGCCATTGCTGCGAAGAACAGTTCTAATACAGCTCCTGGACCGGACGGCTTCAAAGCCACAGTGCTCAAGAAGCTACCCCCAGAAATGATAAGTAGATTAGCCCAGTCGTTCAATATCTACTTCAAGTATGGAATCTTTCCGCCTAATTGGAAATTGGCGGATCTCGTTTTGATCCCCAAGAGTGAAGTTACGCCTGACGAGGTTCCTAAAGCGCGGCCAATTTGCCTACTTAATGAAGTAGGCAAAACCTTTGAACGAGTCATTGCAGATTGTATGTCTGAATTCATGGACCAAAATCCGTCCGCTGGTTTGTCCGAAAATCAATTTGGTTTCCGCAAAATGCGCTTCACTACGGATGCGTTATACCTAGTGAAATCCATCGTCACTCGAGCTCGCGCTGACGGCAAGGTGGCTCTCGCGTTCTCAATCGACATTGAGGACGCGTTTAATTCATTAAACTTTTCACCATTAGGAGAGCCATGCGTACCAGGGGCTTCCCTAAATACCTCCGGCGTATCATCGAGGCGTATATCACTGGTAGGAGAGTGAGGTATATGACACCGGATGGAACTCGTCGCACTAGGAGGGTGAATAGGGGAGTCCCGCAGGGCTCGGTGTTGGGCCCCCCTCTGTGGAATCTTGGCTTTGATTCAGTCCTGAGGACCCTCCTCTACGATGATTGTCATGTTATTTGTTACGCAGACGACACCCTGCTGGTTGTCGTTTGCGATAGTTACGACGATGCGTGTGCCGCGGCGCTTGACTGTCTAGAGCGCATATTAATTAATATTCGAGCACTCGGTCTAAAAGTCTCATGGCAGAAATCTGAGGCTATATTTTTTGGACACTGCCCACGCGACGCCTCCCTCGAAGTTGATGGAGTTAGAGTTCCTTTTGCAAATAGCATTAAATATCTGAGAGTTTACATAAATAGGAGGTTAAATTTCTACAACCACTTCGCATATACCGCATCAAAAGTTGCGAAGGTCGGCAGAGCCCTGTGCGGAATACTTCCGAATTTACGTGGCCCAATGGAACAAAAGCGCAGGCTCTACTATACGGTCGTCACCTCCATCATCTTATACGCGGCTCCGATTTGGAGTGACGAATTGATGTCCTCTGGTAGACAGCAACGTGTTCTGCGCCGTGCGCTCCGCCTCACCGCGATTCGCACGGTGATGGCATATCGTACTATCTCATACGTGGCCGCTACGTTACTCGCCAAGATACCACCGATCCACCTATATGCAGCGTGTCTTCGACGTGTTTATTTAACTTTGAGAGAAATGAAGGAGCTGGGGACCTACCCTGATGCCCCCAGGGAAGTTCGAGCGGCTGAACAGTTGGTGCTGAGGGAGCAGTGGGAGGCTTACGTGAGAGATGATCGGCTTCCTGGGAGGAGAACCAGGGATGCCATTCTTCCTTGTTTTGATCTGTGGCTGGATAGGCGCTCTGGCTTCCTTACGTACAGAATAACTCAACTGCTTACTGGACATGGTTGCTTTGGCGCATTCATATATCGAATTAATAGGGAAGACACCCCCGTGTGCCGTTATTGCGGCTTGGCTGTTGACACGGCCGAACATACCTTGGCTGTGTGTAATCACTGGAACTTCGAACGTGGTGAACTAACCGCAGTGGTTTGTTGTGCCCGTAGCCGTAAGGAGGGACTTTGTCGGGATGTAGGCGCCCAAAGGATTAGGATCCACGCACTAATAAAAAGACACTCCGTACTTTACAGTAAAAGAGTACTTTGCTCTCACTTTATTATAAGTACTTAATACAATACGCGTCAAGGATGCGCGGTTAACTTTAGAAGCGATCTGCTCTGATCCTGTCGCTATTGACTTATATATTATTTTCGTTAAGGCGGAAGGAGTGCGATGACCCCGATCGGAGCACGTCTGCTGCTCCGTATCTGTTCCGCGCGACTCCGCCGCTGTCTCAGCATTCTGGGAACAGAACTGTGACTCGCTTTCTTCTCGTCACGTTCCTCTTTAATAATTTAATTATTTAATCACATATTGGTTATTAAACGTGTTCTTGTTCCCAAAAGCTGGTCGGGCTACGAGGTTGGTCAGGATCTGTCTTTGGCAGCAGTCGTTGCGGCTGCATGCCGTTCTCAAGGAGGACGACGAGAGGAGACGACAGCAGGGTCTTGTTGACCCTGACATCATCGAGGGACTTGTTCCTGAGGACCCGTAATAAACTGACTGCTTGCGTGCGTTATATGGCGTGCGCGTTCTTGCGAGTCTGATATTTTATAATTTTTTGTACTTTTATTCTGGGTGCGACTTTACGGCGTGCGCCTTTTGCGGGACTGTTCTTGGCGATCCTGGGGGTCGGCGGGCGCCGGCCGTCGGCGGGCTGCTCTCCTCCTGGGGTCAGGCGCATCGCCTGGTTGGCGATGCTCCCGGATCCCTGGGAGGTTGGTGGTCCGTGGGTGGTCGGCGGTCGCTGTTTTTCCGGTTTCTCTCCGGGTGCCGTCATTCTACTATACGTGTATACGGAGACTGCCATCTGGGACGGGGTCCGCCTGGGTGGCGAGGCGAGGTTGCACGGTGGACTGGAGTCAGGCTCGGATTGAGCCGCTCCAGGCCCGTCCCTTGCGATGCTACTGCTGCTTAGACGTGGGCCACGTCCGGGCACGGTACACCGCCCCGGTGGATCGCAGCGATGCTTGCTATCGCTGTGGTGCGAAATCCCACCGGGCCAGCCTCTGTGATGCGATGACCCCAAGATTTCCACTTTGTATGGACTTGGGGCTCCTGGCGGAGCACCGGCTGGGAGGGGGCGAGGTGTACCCGCCGTGCACGGGGGGTTGTGGGGAACGGGGGCCGCCGACTAACTCGGCTTTTAGCCGGGCGGCGGTTTCTTCTTCCCTGTACTGATCGAGGTGGACATAGGCAAGGAGAGGCGCCCGGCCATTTGATGTTAAGGGGATGCTGGAGTGACGGCCGAATTTTCTCCATGTCGATAATGTCAACAGTTCTAATTTTGTTTTTCCTATATCTGTTTTTGTTTAACAAAATGATATCTGTCCTTGTTTGATTGCTGCGCCATCTTTGCTTACTAACCTGCGTGTATATTTTTGTGGAAAATATACACGATTTCTTCGAAGCTCTAATTTTTTTTCCAGGCTTTCAATCTTAATTTTAACGGTACGTTATTGTTTGTGCACGTATTCTGAAGAGTGAGAACATTTCATTTCGTACATATAACTTATACAACTGTTTATATTAGAAAATATGGTTATGAGGTGACAGCATTTTTACATTTTTTTCAATTATCACTAATTTTTTATATCCCTACTCTTTATTAGTACCTATACTTTACTCCAGTAAAAGGATTTTGCGATCTATAAAGCCGTTTCAAAGAATGAGCACTGTTTTTGTCGGCAATTGTCCCCTGTCCAGAATCCCCTTAAGCGTTGCGGGCCGGGGGAGCTCGGGCGGGGTTTCCTACGGGCCACTTGCGTCCCCCCTGGCCCGCGGAGGGTAGGGGTCGGAGCTACGGGGGTGGCAAGAAACGCTTTCAAGGCTCTGACCACACCTGCCCTCTATAGGAGGGCGCGAGGAGGAGAGGGGCCACCATTTGGTGATGGTTAACCTTCTCTTCTCTCGCTCGGGGGCGCGCGTGTGGTCGGGGACTACCACACGCCCGCTGCAAACATAGCACCCCCGGAGGGAGGGGGGACGAGTAGGGGTAATGTCACCTACTCGCCACAAGTTAGCTTAGCCCGATCATAGGGCAAAGGGAAAGGAAGGGTTTAAAACCTCTTCTTTTTCAGGAGGATTGCCCTTTCAGGGCAAGGCGTGGGGGGACTCATGGATGATATCAGTGCGTTTCCCGAGGTCCCCTCTACACAGTGCGGCGAGGGACATCCGCAGGAGTTTTAGCCGGTAGGTCATGCATGTAGTATCATGGCGATGTGCATGCATGGAATCCGGCACTCCGTCTGCTTCTCTCAGGTAGCCAGGGGGTCTTCTCCTTCGGGGGCTACTGGGCAAACCGGGAAACCGGGATTCCAGTAGTAAAAAATTTCTCCTGCGTTAAAAAAAAGATACTATACGCTTGAGGGAGGCGCGGGACTCTAAACACAACGCTGAATATCGCGCGATTAATATCGCACTACCACAACACGCGCGATATTCTCAATCAAACGCACTTTAACTCCCACAATTGCGGAACGTGGCGCGAGGAGTGGACACGGTCGCACGAAGAGATCACTCAACACAACTCGCGATTACAATTAGTAAACGAAGACGTGGAACACGAAATATAACACAAGAAGAAACTAAACCTAACACAAGTAGTACATGCAAAATCTATTATTCGGCAACGCGAATTACGACGCACAATGATACGCGCAATAATACACGCGATCGCGAGCACAAAGAACGCGAGAAATAGCGGATTTGCGATCTCAAAATAGTCGCCTGCGTTCCTCCCGCGATCTTTAGGAGCCTGTAATTTCAATCCGCGATTTTCTGTAGCCAACAAGATTATCATGGTACCCGTTATAGCAGAGAGCTGCTGGAAACGGGCGGGAGAGAAACGGGTTCGTTCACTTGAGTTTTGTTTTAATGAATGCTTTATTTATAACACTATGTATATGCGCGTGTTCGCTTTCGGATTTCTAATGCGACTGACTAATTGCACGGCGAGAACAACCGGCTCGAGTTTTTGTGTGCGCGCGCATGCCAACACGGATAGGCCCGGCGCTCGTCTCGATCTTCGCTTGTATAAACATATCGATAAGCATAATCGATGTGTGAGCATCACGAGATATCGAGAAACGCGATTACCATTTAATCTTAACAGTACCCTTCGCTCTCGATGCCGATCACCAACGCCAAAATTACGCCTTTTCAACAGTCAACACTAATAGTTTACGCGTCGTCACCTGAGCGAGAGCGCGACCCGGAGGGCGGTGTCGTAGCTTTACATATGCGAAATATTCGAGGCAACCTCACCGAAAATCTGCTCCCTCCCGGGCCGTAGTTCTTCGTCGACGAGGGTCGGAATGTCGCCACCGAGAGAAAAGGCTCGATAGCCGGGCGTAATCGAAACGCGTGCCAACGCCGGAGGATGACCAGGAAGTCATCGTGAGAATTTGCTCGATAGCGGAATCGATAACGCGCCCCACCCAGGGCGTGCGCGGCCCTTCAGCGCGATGCGCGGACCAATTAGGGGCGGGCTCGCAGGCTCGCGACATATTTTCGCGCAGTGCTGTCGGCAGCAGATCCTGCGGGGCGCCCCTCGCTCTCGCAGCGGCCTCCCGGGATTCTTAGGCAGTCGAGACACGCTGATTCCTTCGTGATCCTCCCTTTCGGTCCGGGAGTGTTGGCCACCCACCCCCGAAGTCCGGTTATTGCAGTGGAGGTTAGCCGGGGAAACTCGTGCGCGCCGGGGGCCCTGCTGTATCAAGCTCCGTCCGCTGCCGCACCACGCGTCGCGTGCGTGTTTCCCTGCACCTCTTCTCATTCGGTTGCTCCCCTAATAACCATCTCCGTCGGTCGATTCTCCGTCTCGGTCCTCCCTGCTTACTCCAATTTTCCAGATCCTCCGCATCCCAACGGGAACGTCCGTGTTTCGCTTCGGCGAGGTGTCAATTAATAATACAAACGAAAAGAAAGGGATCAGAAATCGTAAACGCAACTTAATTAAGCTTCTGGAGATTTCGTAATCGCCTCCCTGAGCCGTCCTCGGGCGCGAAACCCGGAGACGCTGCCACGATGCAGCAAAACTGCAACGTCACAACATATAATTAATAAATAAAAATAATTGTTGTGCAACTACTTTTAAAAAATAGAACCCATGGTTGGAATAGGAAGACCCTTGAATAGGAACACAAGGATACCACATGGGTTTTATTTTTTAAAAGTAATTGCACAACTATTATTTTTATTTATTAATAAATAATATATATATATATTAATATATATTTATTAATAAAAAAAAAAAATATATATATATATATATATATATATATATATAACGTCACAACATATATATTATATATATACAATATATCTCAAATAATTCAGTCATATCTGAGGGTTCTTTCACACTAAAAAAAATTCTTGGTAATCTTGTGAGATACATTTAGTAATAGTTCTTTTTAAAATATTTGATTATTATTACCGAATATAATATTAATAACAAAACATTTTGTAATAATTATAAACATTTTGAAAGAACCAATTTTGCGTTTAGTTGAGCCAACTAAATTATATAGTATTTATTATCAAATAGATCAGTGATAAATAACAAACAGTTTGATAATTAATACTAAATTGTATGAAAAAGCGTTATCTGAATGATTTGGTGACAGTTACTCAATTATTTAGTAAGCAATTTGGTAATTTAGTAAGTATTACTAAATTTCGTAAGTATTACTAAATAATAAGATTATTCTTTACTGTGCGGAAGCGCAGGCATTTGTTAGTGGTGGCACTTCAGGGAACCGAGAGCGTTGCACGCATCCATTTGTTAATTACTAATAAACTATCAGTTCATACTTACCAAACTGTTTGGTTACATTTATTATAACTTGGTAATAATTACCAATTTTTGCCAATAATAACCAAATCATATCAGGTTTTACACTACAATTATTTGTTGACATTAACCAAATTATTTCGTCACATTCATCTATACGTTTAGTTGAAGCTATTTCACCAGGTAGCTTGATCACATTAACCAAGCCTGGATTATTATAACTGAAGAAAACGACGGCTCAATAGATTCGTATTTCCCGCTTCGGACATTTGGCGCAAGTGCGGACGCAAGTCGCACATACTGGGAGCTTTCCAGCAAGCGACACAAGTCGACACAGGTATCGTTTTATCTTTGTTACTCATTGCCAAAAAAGAAAGATAGTACGACGTTTATGTCGGCTTGTGTCACTTGCTGGAAAGCTCCCACTATTGGCATTCTTCTACACTTCCTGCTTGATATCTTGGCGCCACCTGCGCATCCGCATAATATACACATCCTGTTCTATGTCCGTTGAACGTGGCTCGTTATTTTTCTCGTGTGCTCGTGAAATATATATACGCATATCAAAAGTAATTACTGCGGATTTATTTAACCGTATCCTTCCCAGTATATCTTTGCGCGCTAGAGTCAACAATAACCAAGCCTTTTTTTCACTGCAACTATCCACCCTTGAGTACTATTGTGTATTTCTTTACCAATTTTATAAAAATTGGTTGGCGTCCAACAAATACTTTCTTTTTTGTAAATTAGAGCCCCAACGGCCACGAATCCGGCTGCGTCGGGTAAGGACTGTTATAAGTAATTAATAATAAATAGTAATTAATAACAAATAATCAACAATAATTAATCAATAAAAATAAAACAGCCTGTCTCAAATAATATTTCTAACAAAAAATGTCAAATATTTTGGTATGCGTAATACAGGGTGCCGTTTCGAGCCCGTATTGGAAATCGGTGTCGCATGACAGAAGAAGAAGTAATACAAGGTGATTCGAAACCACCCTATTGTCCCGAAAATATCGGATTTTTTATTCAATTCTAACAATCAAATGTCCATATAGTACGGATAATCCTTATAAAATCGAAACAGATTCACTTTTTCAAATTTTTTATGAATTCGTGTAATTTGTTCGAAATGAATTGAAAAAGAATTCCTTTTTAATATTTCAAAAAAAAACTACGAACGCTAGTAACGTGCGCTGTCGCGACGCAGCCATATGTGCCAATATTTTCTCGTAAGCAAAAATCTTTATGTGACAGGATAAAAGGCGAGCCTGTGAGCCTGGACTCTATAATATTTTTCATGATACAATATTTTTCGCAATATCTCCGAGATATCATACACTATAAAAAGGCAAGATGCACTAACACATTTTATGTTTTTTCTGATACAGAAACTGGATCAGAAGATTTTTGATAAATTTTTGACGTAGAACTACGGACTCCCGGAGGGGGGGGGGGTAACTTCGGGTGAACGACTGCAACGTTTTTTTTTGCAACGTTTTCTGGCAACGTTTTCTGCAACGAAAACATGCAACATTAATATTTCTCGAAAAGTATTAAAGGAAAATATACTTTATTACAGTGTTTTCGAAAGCTCTCGATGTAAGCTAAATGTTTTTGCAATTTATTTGGTGGTTTTTATAACCGGCTTTCTTGATATGGCAATTATTATAAGAATCTGACGTCTGTCTGTCTGTCTGACCGCAAACTACTCATTCGTTAATAGACCGAATTTTGAAGAATTATATATGAAACAGGGGTAGAATTTTCTGGGAATGGCGGTGGTGGGGTTAAGTTTTCGTTACCGATTTTTTTTAAACCGGTTGCGTAAGTTTTCTAATTTTTCGGGAATTAATTGATCGAATCTTAAAGAATTATATATGAAATAGGGGTAGAAAGAACTAAAGAATGTAGGTAATAGAATTAGAAAAATGGCTAATAATAAAAGGGTTTCCAATTTCTGTTTAAAAAATGTACGTGATTGCTTTTGTTACGTCCTGCGAACTCCACGATTTCCCTTTTCCGCTTAAATTCCTCTGCGCTCAGGATAGCCGTTAAGATTAGGATAAGGTAAACTAAGCACGGACGGTTGTCGATCGACGAGTGAGCCTTGATCCTTGCACATTCCTTTTCCTTTTTTATAGGTAAAGTATCTGTTTACCTAGGCACTTAAACGCAACCTTCCAGATGACGAATTACTGACGGACGGGGCATACGTGACTGGATTTTCATCGGCCTTGTCAGGCCTAAAAACTGAAAGAATGTAAACCTGGCGATACGACGCGCCAAATGGGCCTTAATGGGTTGATGAAGATCTTTATTGCATCAAGCGAGGTTCCAAAATGCACGTACGACGTTTCCGACAAGCGGAAACAAAGCCTGAGACGTGTCCGTAAATATGCGTAGCGGAGGTTTTTTTGCTTGCATTTAAGATTAGGAGGTGTGCATCGTCCATCAACACAAAAACAGGGCCGCGAGATAAAAAAAGAAACCCTAATAAAGGAGAAACCAGCAATAACCGAAAAACAAGTAAGTCACTGAAGGAAGCGATAGGTTGCACCCCCAATAAAACAGTGGGGGTCTTACGAGAAGACTCGCCAATGAACAGTCGGAAAAATCGACAACCGTCTCCGGCTTTCTAGGATAGGTGAAAATTTAAGAATCCACCTCTCGGGTAAAAACATCCCGCCAACGAGAAATCCTTTAAACAAAAAATTAGAAGCATCTCTCCAACCCGGAGTTCTCCAAACGAAAACCTGACACATCCCACACGAAATTCATCCCTTCCATCCCTTTAACTTTCCTATATAAACCCCAACATTGGAGCACTCACTCTCTTTTTTCTTCATCTTCATCTCGTGGACTTCGGTCTCCTCGAACCCTACAGTCAGACTTCCAAGTTGAGTTGTGCGCGCTGAAATTACGAGTGTTTGCTGAGGCCCCGAGGATACTCTCAATCCAACCAGCGTCAAGTAGTAAGTCGTATATACACTTCATTATTTATCCCCATTTTTTGTGTGTCCAGAAGTTCTCTCGGTTAAGCATTAATCCATAACCCTTAAACATTAATCCCTCTAATCCTCCAATCACCTTTTCTATATTACTTCAGAGTTAGCTGATTTATCGGCGGGCTCGGAGTAATCTCTATTTCTATATTACTTCTGAGTTAGCTGATTTATCGGCGGGCTCGGAGTAATCTCTATTTCTATATTATTCCTGAGTTAGCTGATTTATCGGCGAGCTCGGAGTAATTTCTATTCCTATATTACTCCTGAGTTAGCTGATTTATCGGCGGGCTCGGAGTAATTTCTTTTCTATTTACTGGTGGGAATCTTAGCAGATTCTCTCTCTTTAATTCCAATCCTCCAAAATCGAGTTGATTTCCCGCGGTTAACGGTTTTTAACAATTAACAAGCTATTAACTTGTAGTGGAATCGCGCGGTCCGCTCCTTAAGAAATCTCGAAGGGCCGTAAAACACGAGCGTGATCGTCAAAAGCAGCAAGAGCGAAGGAGATTAGAAAGGGAACAAAATAAACCCGGTCCTTCGCGTGTCGCCTCTACCGGCTTTTACGGAGGAGCCCGTAAGTACGGTTGTTCGCACCACAGTCGCCCCGTTGTCGCGGTTTCTCGCCCCGTCGTCTTGCCCTCTCGCCACGTTCCCGCACCTTATCGCCCAATATGTCGCGTGGCCCCTTTCCGCGTAGTCCCCGTTAACCCCGATCCTGCCCCCCTATTAGAACCTCCCAACTCCCCCTCCTCTTCCCGAAGTTCGTCCCCGACCCCCTCGACCGCCTCCACGGTTGACATTCTCGACCATGAAGTCGATCCCGAGATCGTTACACTAGATTAACCTGCGAACCCTGTTAGAATAAATTTAATTTATGTATATTTTAATCCTATATGTTTTCACAACAATAGACATATCATTACATCCGACTTATGATATTTGATTTAAATTAATAACACACACACACACCTTACAAGCATGTCCGATATTTACACTATTAAATGTATTCAATTTTACTTTCCCTCGGATTCTTATTTATTGTTTACCTAACTCATAATTATTTCTGTTATACCAGATAACACTTTTTTGTCAAATACATACAAACTTTATATCAGATAATATCTTTTTATGTCGAATAAGAATAAATAGTTATGTTAATGATATCTCCGTTTATTCATTAAAATAAGACTTCACACTTAGTATTATCGCTCTCACTCGAAATTGCACGAGGTCCGATCCTGAGTTAAAGGGATTAAATTCCCTGACTCGAAAGAGGACCAACGATCGCACCGCTCACGGAGGACGTCCTAGCGTTCTTACGGACGTTGACTTTTCCTGAGCCATAAAAGTGCATTCGGCTCGCCCCACGCGCCTTAGAGCGTGTACCTGCGAGCGACATTTGTAAGTATCTGGTTGCGTCCTTCCTTACCCCTACCTCTCTGGTTAGCCTTTCCTTCGCTTCCCAGTTTTTTTTATTCAAATCCTGGGGTTGGACGTAACACTTTAATTTCCGCAAATTTTTAGATTTCGAATTTTTCTAATTTTTCGGGGACGGACCGAATCTTAAAGAATTATATAGAAAGTAGAATTTTCCGGAGATCGCCATAATGTGTATAATTTTGCGTTTCCGATTTTTTGGAAACCGGTACTGAAATTTATAACCGATTTTCTTATTCTTCTTCAGATACAAAATAGCGCTCAGATATAAAGCTTCATTGGAATAGTATCTATAATAAGCATTTGCTGTCGAATTTATTGCGAATTCTTATGGAGTAGAAAAAGAATTTCTTTTGCATCTAAAGAAGGACTCAGAATTGATGACATAAAAATGTTTTTTTTTTTTAACTTTTAAGAGTCATTTTAGAACATAAATAATACAGAAAAAAAAATTTATTTTATAAAGAAATTTAAAAAATATTCTTTTTCAATTCTACTTGTTATCTTTTTCAATAATTGATTTCTGCATTTTTTGTTTTCCACAAGTGTAATGCGTTCCTGGCAATGGTAGCCCGTATCCTGTTAGATAGCATGATAAGAGGCTACCATATGTGTCCGTATATCACAAGGAATATCACCGAAATAAAAAAGAAAGCCGTTCGCTTGTGGCAGTCGATGTCGTTGTGTTTTTGCTCGGCGACACGAATGCTTGAAATGCCATCATATTACCGATTATAATGTTACATGGAATAATATGTGAACTACAATTATGTGTCAACTAATATCCATCGATACACGCTGTCGTACACTCGCGCGTTAATCTTTTAAGGCTTGTTCGTTTTAGCTGAACTCCTTGCACAGTTCATTTTTTTCCTTTTTTCTCCATGAAAAGAAATAGAGGAAAGATATAAACTGTGCAAGAAGTTCAGCTGAAACGAACAGGCCTTTAAATAATAATTTTATTTATGTTTGCGTACGATATGTTTAAATTGTTTCTACTTTGTTTTATTTGTAGAAAGAATAAGTTGATAAATATTTTTCACGCCAATAATTTTTAATTCTGTGCTTACCTATATTTTATTATTTGCAAAGGATAAATATTTATATGCTAATAAGTTAGAAGTCCCACTGTAATCGTCTATATTTAATTATTTGTACAAGAGATAAATTAAATGAATACTTACAATTAAAATATTAGATGTAAGTAACTTCGTCTTACTATGGTCTATTTTTTTAATTTACTTACTACGTGTTTTACTAATTTTTTAAATTTTTCTAATATGATAATTTATTACACGGCTTATTTTTAAAACAGATAAATTACTAGCTTCTAAATCCATATCTTTAACAAAATATAAATTACATCCGAAATATTTTTTCACAGCTTTAATGCACGATTTGGCACTTAAAAGCGTGGGTTTAAGATTGAGATTTCGAACATAGACTCTCTAATTTTAACATTGCCTTTTCTGTTAATTCTTGCTTAATGTCAAGAATCCCATCAAAGATAAGATTAGCGTTATCTTTCAGCGACATTTATCACTTTTCTGTCTTGTATAAACCTAGGAACGTGCTTATTTTATCTTATTTCTCGCGTACGGGGAATAAAGTGCAATTTTGAAATAAACGTATCCTCCACTCATCAAGCTCGAATCGTACTTCAAATTAAAGTTTTAACCAGCAATTATTTACCTCCTCTTCTTTCTCTTTCTTTTTCTCTCCATCCTTTACATTTGATACCTAGCATTTCAAAACAAACTTTCCATCTGTCATCGAGCTCATCTCTCTCTTTCTTTCTTTCGTTCACACTTATTTAGTTTATATTCGAAGTAACTGCTGCGTGCGTTTCATGCACTCTGCTATAAATCGCTCCTTTTTTTACGCGCACTCGGTGGACACTTTCTTACCTTTTGCAGCTCCTTGTCGATCTCCAGCGCCCTGATGAGCAGCGGCCCGAGCACCGCGTACTCCATCTTGCGCAGGTTCACGAAGACGTTGTCCTCCGTAAGGACCTTACCGCGCGGACTTGTCGCCACCGCCGCCGCCATCGTTGAGCTCGATGCCATGCTGCAACACGGAATAACCGGCTGGACCAACATCGGTACGGACACGGAGGATACTGGCGCGTTCGTCATCCTTACCCCGGCCAATGAGCATCCCTACCGGCGCTACCGGCACTCTGTCTTGCCATCATCATCTTCGTCAGCCAGCCGCCGGCGATCGCGGCGTTCCGCAGACGCGCGTACGGAGAAGAGGTTTCGAGCTTTAAAATGCTTTTTTAATTTTGTGTTTACAATGATTTTTCGCTGAGTTTTAGTGGTTTGAGAATGTTTAGCATATCAACAGTGTTCGTATTATCGTAAATATCATAAATGTGCGTATTCATCGTGTGATAAGATACGCACATTTATAATATCTATACAATGATTTCGATTTGTATAATATTTAAAATTACGCTTCCATCGTTATCATTGATGTTCGATCGTTCACGCGAGTGATAATTGCGGGGAAAAAAATGCAATTTCGCAGAAGTATACGAGGTTACTATTTCGTAAATATATGTGCTTATTTTAGGAACATTTATGTAACAAGTCATGAGTGTAATATATCACATATTGTGTGGGCTAGATTAGACATTTATATCCGTTTAGATGTAAAGAGAGAGATTGCATTTTTTCCCCCGCAATTATCACTTGCGTGAACGATCGAACATCAATGATAATGATGGAAGCGTAATTTTAAATACAAATCAAAAGTCATTGTACAGATATTATAAATGTGCGTACTTAATCACACGATGAGTACGCACATTTATGATATCTATACAATGACTTTCGATTTGTATTTAAAATTACGCTTCCATCGTTATCATTGGTGTTCGATCGTTCACGCGAGTGATAATTGCGGGAAAAAAAATGCAATTTCGCAGAAGTATACGAGGTTGCTATGTCATAAATATATGTGCTTATTTTAGGAACATTTATGTAACAAGTCATGAGTGTAATATATCACATATTTTTTGGGCTAGATTAGATATTTATATCCGTTTAGATGTAAAGAAAGAGATATCTTCTTGGGACTTTTCGACTTTCGTTTTTTCTTCAATAATACAGCGTCGAATGGAACTGTATCACTACACGCATTTGTGAAAAACATTCCGCGCGTCAAACGCTTGCGCAAACAGACTTCTCGCTATAATTACCACAAGCCCAAAATTGCCAAAATGTCATACCCGACGGTTTTCACAGTGGTGCGGAAAGTGTGAAAAGAGCTTCGCGACGACTGCACTAGATCGCCTCTCCGAAGATCAGCTTCGATGCGAGCGATCCGCAAAGCGCGCGGGCACATTTTTCGCTTCTTTTGCGGATCGGAGGTCGATAACCACCCTTGGAATCGATGACACTCGAAGCGAATTCAAGGGGCGAAAGAGTGGCATTGATATCATAATTTGTTAAATTCATTTTGGACACAAGATCGCGTTTAAAATAGACCTTACCATTCGCCAACTTGCGTGTTCCTTTTACTTCTTCTATCCCTCAAGGTTGCACTGTTCTCTTATCTTGTAATTTTCTACGTCCAATTAAATTCATATTAAATCCAATTTTTTCAAAGGATTATAGAAATAAGAGACGCAAGCAGTATAATGAGAGACAAATGTTAAATAGCGACAGATAAAGCGTATAGACAAGAAGTCTACATATTCTTTTTCTAACTGCACTTTTCTTTCTATAATCATTCCTTTATCTCTTAACACTTGTAATAATATTCCATTTTGCATTAACGATGTCAATCATCGAAAATATTTTAATCACCAAAAAAAGGTGTCGCAAAGAAAAATAACATTTTTCAACGATTTAAGATATCGACGGAGAAATACGAAACATATATTTAAATGCAGAAATATTAAACAAAAATAATATAAAAATTTCTTTAAAAATTTCTTTTTTTCGTACATTTCTTATCTACATGCAAGCAAATTTTTAACAGTTATTTAGAAAATACAATACTTTTGACAATATAACATTTTTTCAAAACTATATCTTTCAAAATTGATAGAAACATTTTCCAAAGCGAATTTATTATATACATTTTTTAAAGCTTTTATATATCTGTACCTTAAAGGTAAAAGGTAGCTCCAGTTTTCAAAATAAAGTTAATATATTTTTCAATATAACAGGAGCTTAAATTGTATAATAATAAAGCGTCTTATATCTATATTATTACTAGTTCCTAAGATATAATGTTCAGCAAAGTTATATTGAAAATTTTTATAGCGTCAAATTTTTAAACCAGGTACAACGTGTTATTGGCAGTTGTACTGTTAAACATATGGGTTAAATTATTTTGTTAGAAAGTTAATAAATCAAGTTGCTACACAGTAAAAAATAAAATGTTAATCGTAACATTTTACACGTGTTCCAGAAAGTCCACTCTAAATTTAAGTTAAAATAACTCATTCATCGTATGTTACTTGTTGATAAATTGGAAATGTTAATTAATTGACACTATATTTTACATTTATATTTGTTCTTTTAATTTTAAGTATAATGTAATAGTAAAAATAACTTGTAAAAAATGTCGATATAACATTTTGGTTCGTCTGATGTAAATACAAAATTGGTATATCTTAACACAAATATTCAGTTACATGATATAATAACATGTATAAAATGTAATTTTTAACATATATTGAAAGTAATCTTGAAGAATATAACACTTTCAAGTGTTAAAATTTTAACACAAGAACAGTTAAATTATAACATTCCTTATATAATAGTTACTCAGAATAAATAACATTATCAATATGTAAACATTTGTGTTAGTATTTTGACATTAAAATATGTAAATTTAAGAAAAAATATTAATAAAATAAAATGTACTCTTATTAATTTTATTGCAGAAACATGTACAGAACATATGCACCTAACATAAGTACAATAAAAATAATATTTGATAATTTAATCATTTTTTCTAGAGTACATAAAAACATATTACAGTTAAAATTTAAGTTAAATATTACAGTTAAATTTAGTTAAATTACTGACTTACTAATTCAGGTGTATCTAAGAATCTTGGAAATGTATCGAAAAATTTATATTTAAACAAAATTTTCCTCTGTATTGAAATGTATCTTTCTGTTTGGAAATAATTTTTATTATTTGTAATTTTTCATTTTTAGTGGCACTTTTGAGAAAAGTATTGCATCCTCAATTTCATCTTGTGTTAATTTCTCATTTTTATCTTTTGTAATGTTAATGTTTGATTGGCTTCTATTATTTTCTGAATCTTTATTACACGTCTTTCTTTTTTTGCACCTTTTCTTACATTGGAGAGCCTATTTGCTAAATAGTCTGTTTTAGTATTGGATCATAAAAAAATTCCTAAAAATAATAAAATATAAATATAAAAAATTGACACTCTCAAATGCGACACTTTCGCAGGTCACTTTGATCCACGACGAGCGGAAACCGAAGAACTCGGCGTCAACCGATCAGCTCGATTCTCCTCTTTTCTCTCTAAAAACTTGTCCGCGATACGAATTTTGTTCCCTCGCTTTATTTTTCTCAAAAAGGGATCGCCTAACCGTGCAAGCACTGCAAACCTGCGAGGTTCGCGCTCTTAGCGGTCTCTGCTGATTAGCCAGCATTTGAATAAACGATAGTTATTTCAACTTAAGAGAAATGTTGTTTTGAATATTTTAGTTTCTCGTGTAATACATTTAATGTAAATTACAAAGTGTATATTGATACATTTTATTTTGAGTTATATTAACACATAATATTAATTATTTTAACTTAAAATGTGTAATAAAAACATTTGATTTTAGTAAATTTGATTATTTTGTATGTCAAAGTTTACGATTATAATTCTTTGAAGATTTACTTTAACTTTTGTTTATGTTAAAATAACTTTAAGGCGTGTTGATTTTTGAAATAATTATGTTAAAAGAACTCAAAATAATATTCAATTTCTAAATAACATACATAAAGTGTTAAGTTATCACGTTGACATAAATATAATACGAATATAACATGAAAATGTTACGAAAAATAATAACATATCTGTTGTATGTTAGTTTACATTGAAATATAATCAAATCTTGGTAACACAAGAAAATTTTAACATATGGACGCACACTTTTCTACTGTGCTTTGTTTTTTATATCTAAAAAAATATATCATTTTTCTATTTAAAACTTTAAACCTTTTGTTTTCTCTATAATAATATATGCTCCTTTACCTTTAAGGTACAGATATATATTTTTTGAAACTTTTGTTATATATGTATGTGTGTATATGTATATATCCATTTGGAATATTGAATATGTTTTATATACTTCGTTTATTTGTTAGCCTTTAAAAATTTTTTGTAATACACATTTTGCGTGTAAAAAACAAACACAACGTAACAAACCCGGAAGAATCACCTCGCGCTAATGCAATCGGGGTCGTCATTGAGAACCTCCAAATGATCTGCGAGGTCACGATCGTTGGTACTATGAACTTCGAGCAATCGCGCCGCTTAATAAGCAAAATTATGAGCCGATAGCCATGCCCCTATATACGCGACCTTATATATCTCCCGTCTGGTTGACATTGGATAAGCCGCGAATATTAATCGCGAATAACAAGACGCGGTATGCCTCATTATCTCGCCCGTGCCCGTGACGAAAATAATTCTGCCGCGACGACAGTGCGTCAGATCGCCAAACCGTTCCGACAAACGAGCGGAACAAATCCACCGATCGCAAACGTCGACTAACGATTAAGCGCATTCGTGTTCGGACACTTCAAATACTCGACCGATATCCCACATATAGCATGCATATCAAAAAGACGTCCAGAAGATATCCCGTCTTTTTGATATGCTGATGCATATCAAAATCATGCTATGTGGGATATGGCGGACATCTATGACTAGATCTTATATTTATGATTGTTCGAAACCTCGAACAGTCTCAAAATTTCGTCCAACAAATAACTTTTCAAGCTATGAATAATCCACTCATAATCCGTTGCGCAAAATATTCGTCGCGAAAGGCGCGGGCGCGAAGAGTGTGAAGAGCGGTCGAAGAATTGACGTTGCACGGTTCGAAGAGTGATCATTCTTCTTCTCCACGAGTTTCTCACTCTGGGCCGCTCTCACGCACTAACGATCGAGACTGTCTCGCGATTCTGCATTTCCGTATATTGCTTCTATCATATTTTTAGCGAGCACACTGTAAGTGCACATGGGTGAGAAGGTAGTCGGGGCGCGTCAGATCCTTCGGCCAAAACAATTCGTCCACGTTTTATGCAACGCGTTTATGAAATGAGAAACGATACAGCTGGGAGTTCGATCCTGATAAATGTTCTCATGTCGATGTAATAAACTTGACTCAAGAAAGACGCCTCAGATTGACATGATACGGAAGCTCGAGGGTCCTTCTCAAGCAATTTAAATAACAAACAATTCGTAACAATGATTTGGTCAACAAGATGAAATTGTCAAAGAAAAAATATTTTAAAATAAAAGCGATACCTGATATAAAACTAATCTTTGTCACGATCTTACACGTCTGAGTTAACAAATTTTAACCGAAATGATCATAAAGTTAATCGCTGGAAGAACCAAAAACAATAGTCAGCAAGGTACAAAAAAGTATGAAATTAAAAAAAAAGATTTTATACCTGTATAAGTCGGTGATGGCAGAGAATGTGTTTTATCCGGAGAGAGTTATATCAGGTATCGATCGCTTTTTATTTAAAATATTTTTTCTTTTGACAATTAATTTTATCTTGTTGACCGAATCATTGTTGCACCGAATTGTTTGTTATTTAGAAATTAGGAGCACCAATAGAACCCCATAAAACCTCCAATTTTCAACCCCATATGGGCATAGTAGCCATCCCTATAAAATTAGTAATCTTTTGGTACCAATTCATCAAAATCATCAACAAAAAATTAGAAAAATTTTGGCACTGGTTTCAAGAAAATTGATCTATTAATACAAAATTAAACTTATTCTCCAAAAATTAAAACAATTTTGGCACTGGTTTCAAGAAAATCGGTCAATAAATACTTAATATTTCTCAAAATTTGAATAATTTCCCAACTAATTTTTTTTTAATTTCATATATAATTCTTTAAGATTCAATTATTTCCTTAGAAATTGAAAAAATTTTGGAACCGGTTTTCAAAAAAATTGGTAACTAAAAATTATACACTTTATAGCAATCTCCGGAAAATTCTACCCCTACTTCATATACAATTCTTTGAGATTCGGTCAATTATTTCCCGAGAAATTAGAAAAAATTTGATACCAGTTTCCAAAAAGATCGGTAACGAAAAATTAACCACATCATGGCACTCCCCGGAAATTCTAACCCCTACTTCATATACAATACTTTAAAATTCGGTCCACTAACAAATGAGTAGTTCGCGGATAAACGGACAGACAGACAAACGGTCGGGTTTTATTATACAGTAGAGCTTCCTTAAATTTGACCCTCTGTAATTTTTGCATTCCTGTACACATACTTTCACAACACTAATATCGTGCATTTTCACATATCACAATTGGCCCCCTTCCATATCACGCGTTCCCGCAAGTACACGGTGATTGGCAGTCCATTGCAGTCCATTCTGTGGTGGGGGTATTCCATAATTTTGGCATTCCGCTCTTATCGCCCATCCGGTCAAATTTAAGAAAGTTCTACTGTAGTATGATATATAGAATATTGATAATAAATAAGTATAAAATATAAATATAAATATAAATAACGTGTTTTTTTATGTGGACAGATAGCCCCGCATATAGGGCCATCTGTCGCTTGACTTGCCTACATAAAAAATTCATCTCTTTAAAATGATAAAAAGACTAACAATTCTAATTATGGTTTTTTTTACAGCAAGTTGAAAGGTTACACCATTAAAATGTTTAGCCAAATATCTTTATTAGTTTTTTAGTAAATTTAAAAAAAGCATAAAGTGTAGACAGATAGTCCCGGTCTCCCCTAAATACATGTATTGTATTATATATGTAACATTAACATAATAATTTTTTTAAATCACGTTTTAAAATGCAATAATTAAATTATTAAAAAGAATACCCGAGAAAAAAT
>JASTWK010001166.1:0-47401 GCA_030770225.1 Temnothorax unifasciatus
GGAATAGAGAAAAGGTGGAGTCACATTTCGAAAAAACAGACATGAATTTACAACAATTTTTATATGCTATCGACTTGATTCTATCCTCCACTAGCTTCAGCTTTAACGGTTCAATCTATGAGCAGATTTTCGGCAGTCCCATGGGGTCTCCTTTGTCTCCAGATGTCTCTGACATTGTAATGGATGATCTGGAGACACATTGTTTGAATGCGTTAGATTTTGATATCCCGATTTTTCTCAGGTATGTTGATGACATCTTTGCTGTTGTCCCTAAAGCTAAAGTTGACATAATACTAAGAACATTTAATGACTATCACCCCAGATTGAAATTCACATATGAAACGGAAAAGGATGGGGCGCTTAACTTTCTCGACACAACGGTGATCCGAAATGACAATACATTGATAACAAATTGGTATAGGAAACCTACATTTTCTGGACGATATACGAACTTTTATTCGAATCACCCGTTAAAATATAAAATTAACACGATCACGAGCTTAGTTGACCGCGCGATTATTCTTTCTGACAAAAAATTCCATAACACTAACATTAAAATTGTTAAAGATATCTTGACTAACAACTGTTTTCCAATATCAATCACGAATAAATACATTGCTAAAAGATTAAATCAACTTAAAACACGAAATACGTCTACTGGGGATAGTAAAATAATTTTTGATCCTAAAAATAGTATACCATTACCTTATGTGAAAAATCTGAGTGAGTCTATAAGTCGAGATCTAAAAAAAGTCAACATTAGTACTCTATATACGGTCCCCAAAAAACTCGACTGTATAATAAAAAGAGGGAAAGACAGGATAGATGATCTTCATCAAACCGAATTAGTCTACAAAATAAACTGCAAGGATTGTAATGTTGCGTACATCGGACAGACGAAACGGCATTTGTGCACACGCCTCAAGGAGCACCAGAATGATATAAAGAAAAACGACTGCAATCATTCCGTGGTTAGTCGTCACAGAATATCATATGGACACGACTTTCGACTGGAATAAACCAGTAATCTTACATAAGGAGAAACAGACTAAAAAGAGGGAAAATAGCAGAAATGTTTTTATAAAAAAATTTAATGACAATATAAAGTTACAAAGAGACACGGAGAATCTCAACGCTCTCTACGAACGTATTATAGAAGAGACATAATTTCCCACTTCTTACTTTGTTCCCTCTCCTGATCACTTTAGCTGTACTGTTTTGTTGTTGTCCGTGTCCGCACATTAACAGTAACATCGCCGACTCGACAAGTTCTAACGATCGAATATGCCGTGTCAACGGTCTCTATACATTTTAATTTATCAACGAATAAACTATGTAAGCACTTTATTTTTATTAATTTTTAATTATATATTTTACACGTCGTTACATTTGTTATCATTAGTTTTTAGATGTGGCGTAGCAGGCATTATGCCTAACTAATTTATAGTTTATACGTATAACGCTTGATAAGGACCTAAACCCGAGGTCGAAACGTAGCGTGCTATTTAATAAAGTTGGCCAGTTGGGTCGAATTAAGATACACCGAAGTTGAATTATTTTCACTTACTGGCGAGATAACTCTCAATTTGCTGTCTTTGAAATTCGGTCAATTATTTCCGGAAAAATTGGAAAAATTAAAAAAACCGGTTTCCATAAAATCGGTAGCAAAAAACTATACTCGTCTTTGTGACAAATATGATGCCTTGGTCATACATGATGCCTTGTTCAGACTCGATGTCTTGTTCAGACACGATGTCTTGTTCAGACACGATGTCTTGTTCAGACACGATGTCTTGTTCAGACACGATGTCTTGTTCAGACACAATATTTTGCGCAGACATTATATTGTTTACACACTCGTCTTTGTGACAAATTTGATGCCTTGTTCATAAACGATGCCTTGTTCAGACACGATGCCTTGTTTAAACACGATGTTTTGTTCAGACAACAATGCCTTGTTCAAACACGATCGAAATTTATCCTTTTTTTGAGTTGAAGTACCCTCCGCTTACCCGTTCTTATTAGCTCTCATAAATTAAAGATATATAATATTGTTTTTTACCGGCTGAAACACTCACCGCTGACTCGGCATTATTAGCTCTCCTCTAATTTTTTTGTTCAGACAACGATGCCTTGTTCAAACACGATCGAAATTTATCCTTTTTCTTAGTTGAAGTACCCTCCGCTTACCCGTTCTTATTAGCTCTCATAAATTAAGGATATATAATATTGTTTTTTACCGGCTGAAATACTCACCGCTAACCGGAGTTTAATTTGAGTTACATTTCTCCATAACGGGTTATATTTTACAGTTGACTCAATTATCGTTCTTTTTTGTGCATGAGGCACTATAGGTAGATTTTGTCTAAAATCTCCTGCAAATAGAATAACTTTTCCTCCAAATGGTTGTGATTTTTTCAACAAATCTCTGAGAAGTTTATCAACTGCTGTTAAGGCATGTCCTACAGTCATACTCACCTCATCCCATATGATGAGTTTGGCAGATATCAATTCTCGTGCAACTTTAGAGTTTCCTCTGATATTTGATTTCGCACCATCATCAATTGGGATGGTAAGCTTGAACAGGGAGTGGTAGGTTTTTCCTCCCTTTTGCAGCAATGCCAGTTGATGCACATGGAAGAACCTCCTCGTTTTTTCCTCGGATAACACTCAGAAATGTGTTAAACAGATAGGTTTTACCACTACTTGCAAACCCATCTATACAAAATAGCCGCTGTGGTTCATTCTCATTATCAATTGCTCGCATAACTAAATCGTACACGTAGTTTTGCTCAGCATTTAGTGTCGATAATAAATAGTCACGTCTTCTTTCCTCATCTACATTATATTCTGTTACGTAAATAATCACTGGATTTGGATTTGGCAATTGGAAATTTTCACAACTACTTCCATTATTCCTCAGAATTTCTTGTATATGATTTAAAGCCATATTTTCAGGATTGACAACATTGCTGTGTACAAAGTCTTCAATCATGTGTTCTTTGTATTTATTCCAAAAAGTTGGTACATCAGTTGGAGTTCCAAAGATGCAAATATAAGTAAATAGCTCTCGAAGCTGTGCATGTATGTGTATATGATTTTTCCTCCATAATTTACAAAATTTCTCGATATACCACATTTTTAGTAAAAGATGTATTTTTTCCCTCAATTAAATGTCCTTGTTTGTTGTTTTCTTCTATTTTTATTTTTACACTTCCTCTTTTTGTTGCTCTAGAAAATGCTACATAGAGTTGTCCATGTGCAAATACTGTATTTCGTAGATATATTCCTACCTTTTTTAATGTTTGTCCTTGGGCTTTATTTATTGTCATTGCAAATGCGACACGTATTGGAAACTGTCGCCTTTTAAGCTTAAATAGTAGTTCAATATCACTTGGAATGAAATCAATTCTTGGTAGGAAAACAATTTCTCCTCTTGCTGGCCCTGTCATAACCTCCGCATGAATCAGGTTTTGTTTCAATTCTCTTACAATCAATCTTGTTCCATTGCATAATCCTTTCTTTGAATTTATATTCCTTAAAAGTATTATTATGGCACTCACTTTTAATTTTAGTCGATGAACTGGCATTCCATTTGGTGTCACACTATTTAAAAATTCCGTTGGAAAATTTAAATGTTCTTGTTCTTCTTCACTCTCAATAGAATCAATGGATAGATATTATTTTTCTTCTCCTTCCATTAAACCTAAAATGTTGTCATTAATTTTAAACGTATCCTCATTTTTTGGACAAAGGATCGCTCTATCTGGATTTTCCATTATTTTTTCTCCAAAAATCTCTGTAATTAGTGATCCTTTACATAAAAATTCATATGGAATTTCTATTGTATCTGGTTGTAGTCCATCTGTATTCGTCAAGTTACCCTCTCCTAATTCTATTAGCCAATTTGCAAATTCTCTTTCCTCTCCTGTTCTCATATTTTCCTTAAGTTTAATTTGAATTACTTTCTTCCATATTGGGTTGTATTTTACAGTTGACTCAATTATAGCTGTTCTGTTTGCATGAGCCACTACAGGTAAATTTTGTCTGAAGTCTCCTGCAAAAAGAATTACTTTTGCTCCAAATGGTTTTGTATTTCTCATCAGATCTTTTAATAATTTATCGACTGCTGTTAAAGCTTGTCCTACAGTCATGCTCACTTCATCCCATATTATTAGTTTTGCAGAGATTAATTCTCTTGCTTCCTGTGTGTTTCCTCTAATATTTGATTTCGTTGTCTCATCTATTGGTATTGTTAGCTTGAACAGACTGTGATATGTTCTTCCTCCCTTTAGAAGTGTTGCTGCTATGCCTGTCGACGCACACGGTAAAACCACCTCGTTTCTTCCTCTGATTACACTTAGTAATGTATTAAACAGGTATGTTTTTCCACTTCCTGCAAATCCGTCTATAAAAAATAACCTTTTGATTTCATTCTCATTTTCAATTGCTCGCATTACTAAATCGTACACTTGCTTTTGCTCTGCATTTAATGTCAACAATAAATCTTCTCCTCTACTTCTTTCCTCATCTAAATCATATTCTATTTTATTAATTTTCACTGGCTTTGGTTTTGGCAAGTTAAAATTTACGCAGCTAGTTCCATTATTTCTCATAATTTCCTCAATATAATTCATAGCTATATTTTCTGGATTATCCATATTTTTGTGTACATAATCTTCAATCATGGCATCTTTATATTTATTCCAAAGTATTGGTACATCTGTAGGTGTCCCATATATGCAAATATAGGCAAATAGCTTTCTAATTTGTGTAGGCATTTGGCTCTCTTTCGCTTCTTCTAGCGTTTTATCCCATTGATCGTCTGATTCTATCAAATTCCTTGTTTTTGCCGCAACTTTGAACGTTTCATAAAGAACTCCGTTGACAGTTCTCAAATCCTCGTAACATTTAGCTCCCCTAACATGTAGGAGAAGCAGTCGTAGATAATATCTTTCATTATCTTTTATGCTTACTGTATATAATCTAGAAATGATCTTTTCTTTTCCTTTTTGACGTAGTTTCCATTTTGTTTCTTTCTTTTCATACACATATTGTAACGCAACCTCTGTATATAATAAATGTCTCGCTCTTTCATCATCTTGATTCAATTTAAACCATGCAGTAAGTGTAGTGTCCCTTCTCTGCGCATTTATTGCTGCTTGCTCTTCATTCCCTTCTTTGAAATATATCATTTGGCGATTAGGCAAATGAACTGCCAGTCTTATTACTGTATGAGACTTCATGAACATTTCATATCTATTTAGTCTCCACATTGCTTCTGGTGTACTAACATATCTTGCATCCATGAATGATTTTACCTCATCTATTTTAATGAGTCTTGTTCCGTCTCTTGCTTGCACCTCAATGGCAGCATAATCAAATCCTTTATGAATATACTTGTATAAGTATTTAACGCTTTTTACTGATGAACATATTTCTAAATTCATGTGCCGATCATATTTCATTAATAAATATGGCGAATATGGCACTACCCATCGATTATCAATTTCTTTTCCTCTTACCTTGTATTTTTTCCCTGTATTCCTTCTTTGATACATGGGATATCCATTCTCATTTGCTTTTGTTTCGTTTCTAAATTCTTTTGGATAGCCTTTTGTACACTTTCCATCCTCCCCCATGCAAGGATATCTTCTCGATGTGTCGCTACATGGTCCGTGAATCATATGCCTTAAAACCATTACATTAAGCTCTGGATACCTTTCTTCATCAGGGATTTCAGCCCATATCATCTTGTCTATTATTTCTTCATCCCTTGGCTTTTCTTCATCACTTAACATTGCAAGTAAATGCAAATGTGGTAATCCTCTTTTTTGAAATTCAATTACGCCTACATAGGCTATGATTTTTCCGAAAATTTCCTTTTGCATTAGATCTCTCATCTAATTCTTCTTTTACATCCAAGTTGAAAGTTTTTGCTACTAAATCTGGACGATATTCAACCTGACATCCATCAAGGTTTTCCTTAATTGACGGAGACTGTGGATTACATGTCACTGTTAAAAAGATGTCTGGTTTTCCAAACTTTCTCACCATAGACATTGCATCTTGATATCTTTCTTGCATATTCCTTGGACTTCCCATAAATGATGATGGTAATATTACTGGTATACCAGCTTTAATTCCTTCATTTTGTTCTCGATTATCTAAGTGATCCATTAACCCTGAATACAGTTCTGCTCTTATCTTCGGCTGATTTAATTTAATATAATTAAGTCTGTTAGCCTCAGTTTTCATATAGGCATCTAATATGAATTGACACCTCAACTTGCCTGCCATTTTAAATTGACTAAATTCTTTTCTAGGTGCCAGCAAGTAAGCATAATAATTCATCTGAGAAATTTTATATCCTTGATATAGAGGATTATTTGATTTCATTTCAGAATGCCATCCATCATTGCCATATGGATATAATAAAGGATACACTTTATTGGGTCACACCTTTTATCCAGAATTGAAATTTGTTGGACATCGTTCGAATTTTTGTTATATATCCTAATGTCTCTCTCAAATGGAGGCTCACCATCAACATTATTAAAAACCACAGCTATTTCATTTGCACATGGGGCATTATACCTTCTTTTATCTTGTTTCGGATCTTTTCTGAACGACAACATTAAATTTGGTGCTTGAGTTCCCGGAGGATTTAAATCTATTTCTATCTGACGCATCATCTTAAACGTCGTCGCTAATGAATTGTCATGCTCCATAAGAATTGTCAACTCTCTCATCAAACTTGCATCACAGCCTTTATTTGCTTCTTTTTTTAATCTTTGATTCACAGCTTCTTCAGTATCTATAAAATAAAGCTGTGCAAAACGTGGAGCTTCCCCTTCTCCTGGACGCATTGACGTCGAGGTCAAATGATGATATTGCCCATGAATTTTCAAGCAATAAGGCGCAATGTTCACTACTTCCAAAGGATTCCTATTTCCTGGAGCACCCATCGAAGCCATTGCTAATGCACTATTATATAAACGAATATTCTTCAAGAAATTCCTAGATTGAGCATCTTTTCCCATGTATAATTTTCGTAATAATTCCGGACATTTTATTGGTTCCAAATTTATCTTTCCCTTTTGGCAACAATATGTGAATATTCCTTTATTTTCATTTTCACATTCAAAGTTTAATGATTTGCAAAAATTGCATATCACATTCATTAGACCTAATTTATGAACTTTTACTTTAATTTCTTTCTCCTTTGCAATAAGCGCAACATGATAATTCAAGTCTCTTTCTTGGCGTATTCTCTCAGCATGCCTGTATGCACGTCTTTGCGAAACAACTTTCACTCGTTTTCTTCTTACTTCCTCATTTTCACCGGCTCTCCTTTGAGTATGTCTCTGGACATCTCCTTCTAAACGTTTTCTCCTTGCCTCATCAGTTTCTAACACCCTTTGCTGTGCATGTCTCTCTGCATCATTTTCTAATCTCTCCCTCCTTTCCTCCGTGCTCTCACTTTCTCGCTGTCGTCGTCTTTGCTGTGCATGTCTCTCTGCATCATTTTCTAATCTCTCCCTCCTTTCCTCCGTGCTCTCACTTTCTCGCTGTCGTCGTCTTTGCTGTGTTTGTCTCTCTGCAGCATTTTCTAATCTCTTCCTCCTTTCCTCCATACTCTCACTTTCTCGCTGTTGTCGTTTACGCACGCCCTCCAAACTCACTCTAGACAAATTTCCTTTTCTTCTCTTTATTGGCATTTTTCTCAAATCCACCAAATAACGCAATGTATATTAATAATTAAGTTTATCCGTCTTAATTAATTATATATTTTGATCTTTTATAATAATTTTACAATTCCTTTCTTACATATGTTTTTTTTAAATGTACACATCCGAATGTCTATACATCTATCCAAATCGATTTATCGATTTCCGACAACTCGGTAAATGAAACACACGATATATTTTAATCACTTCCCAACATTTATTTTTTTATCTTTTTTTAAAATAATATTTCAAATATATTTATTTTATCACTTAATTTAAAATCCTAATTTTTTATTTACCAAATTAATTTTTCGAAAAAATTCCCAAATTTAACGAAATTCTAAAAATAAAAGTAAATTAATTGCTATGAACTTACGTTTTATATTACAGTACGATTAATAAAAAATTGTCTTTTTGTGAATAGACTCACCCTATGTTAAAAACTCACTTACCTCACTTGCCTTAGTTATACCATTATTCCGTAAGTTACCTTCTCAAGTCAAGAAAATCTTTCTCCCTCTCTCTCTCTCTCTCTCTCTCTGTCTGTCTCTCTCTCTCTCTCTCTGTCTTATAATGTGCTCTCTCTCTCTTCCCTTCTCTCTCTTTCTCTCTCTTTCTCTCTTTTTCTTTTTTATGATGTGCGAATATCTTTCTTTTTCTTAAGAAACGGAAAGACAGAAAGTTAATTAATAAAATAGGAAATAAAAAAAAATAGAAAATAAAACAAAAAGATGGAAAGATTGAAATACGTAAATTTTTTGAAATGTAACTTTGATATTTAAGATACATACCTTTTTTCTTTGTATCTTTCTCTTCTCTCTCTCTCTCTCTCTCTCTCTCTCTCTCCCTCTCTCTCTCTCTCTTTCTTTCTTACAATGTGTACAAATATCCTCTTAATGGCTTTCTCTCTTTTTTATAATGTGCGAATATTTTTTTAATTGCTCGCGACAGTCACGAATTGAAGTGACTGATTTATCAGTTTTGACATATAATATGTGAAAGCAGCAACTTCATAACGTAACACAGACAAACAGTCGGATTTCAGTCGGCAACGAAAAATTATACATTTTATAGCACTCCCCCGAAAATTCTGCTCCTATCTTTCTTTTTTTTTATTTATAGTCTTTGAGATTCGGTCAATTATTTCCCCAAAAATCCAAAAAATTAAAAAAATCAGTTTCCAGAAAATCGGTAACGAAAAATTAACCACATGGCACTTCCCGGAAAATTCTACCCCTGTTTCATATATAATTCTTTGAGATTCAATCAATTATTTCCCCAAAAATTAAAAAAATTAAAAAAATCGGTTTCCAGAAAATCGGTAACGAAAAATTAACCACATCATAGCACTTCCCGGAAAATTCTACCCCTGTTTCATATACTTTTGATAAAAATTCGGTCCACTAACGAATGAGTAGTTCGCGGACAAACGGACGGACAGACAAACAGTCGGGTTTTATATAATAGTATGAAGTATGATATGCAAAGAAAGAGGAGATGGAGGAGATCTTACAGGAGTTGGGACATATAATGGAAAAAAAAGAAGAAAGAAGGTTTACGATAATTGGGGGAGATTTTAATGGGAGAATGGGAATTTTAATGGGAGAAACTGGACAAGAAGGTGGGATAATAGAGGAAGAGGAGGGGGGAGGACGGTTGAGAGGGAGAAGAAGTTCAAAGGATAAGAAGATAGACAGAGAGGGGAGGCTGCTGGTAAATTGTGTAGAGGAGAGAGGATGGAAGATCTTCAATGGAAATGTGAGAGGAGACGAGGAGGGGGAGTTTACTTTCACGGGGGGGAAGAGGAGATACGGTGATTGACTATGTAATAGGGGAAGGAGAAGTAAGAGAGAAGATAGAGAGCGTGATAGTGGGGGATAGAGTGGACTTGGATCATCACTCCTTGGAAATAGTATTAAGAAGGGGGAACGAGGAGGAAGGCAGAAAAAGTGGGTGGAAGGAAAGAAGCAAGGGGGTGTGGAACGTGGAAGAAGCGAAGAGGTTTATTGAAAAAATAGGAGAGGTGGAAAAAAAGTGGAAGAGTTGGATAAGGAATGAAAGAAATGGAAACGAGAATAACAGAGGCAATAAAAGGGGTAGAGGAGGAGATGGAGGAAAAGAAGAAGGGGAAGGTAGGATGGTGGGATAAAGAGTGTCGAAAAGTGAAGAAAGAGGCAAGAAGAAAATTAAGGGATTGGAGGAAAGAAAGAGGAGAGGGCAGCGCTTACAAAAAAAAGAGGAAGGAGTTTAAGGAGCTGTGTAAGAAGAAAAAGGAAGAAGAGAACCAGAGATGGGAGAGAAAAGTGGAGGAAGCAAGGAGGGAGGCGGAGGTATGGGAGATAGTAAATAAAGAGAGAAAAAAAAGAGGGGAATTGAGGAAGGAATAGAAGAGGAAGAATGGAAAGAACACTTTATGAAGTTGTTGGGAGGAGTAGAGGGGAGGGTGAGGATAGGGAATGAAGGTGAGAGGGAGGAAAAGGAAGGAGAGGAGGAAGAGGAGATAAGTCTAGAAAAAATGAGTAGAGTTATAAGGAAGTTAAAGGATGGAAAGGCAATGGGAAGGGATGGGATTCCAGGCGAGGTTTGGAAGCAAGGGGGGAAGGAGTTGGAGAATTGGGCATGGAAATATATCAATAGGATATGGAAGGGGGGAGGATGGCCGGAAAATTGGAAGGAAGGAATAATTGCGCCAATCGTAAAGAAAGGGGAAGAAAAAAGAGCGGAGGAGTATAGAGGGGTGACAATAATGCCGTCTTTATATAAGGTGTACACAGCCATTCTGGCGGAGAGGTTAAGAGAGGAGATAGAGGGAAAGAGAATAGTACCACAGAATCAGACAGATTTTAGAAGGGGGATGGGAACAATAGACAACATCTATGTGCTGAACTACTTGGTGAACAGAAGGTTAGAGAAGAAGGGGAGAAAATTGATAGCATATTTTGTGGACCTGAAGGCGGCGTTTGACTCGGTAGATAGAGGAGTGCTAATAAAAGCTACGAGAGAAAGGGGAATCAGGGAAGAACTGGTGAGGAAAACGGAGGAGATTCTAAGGGAGACGAAAAGTAGGGTAAGGGGGGAAACAAAATGGGAGAAGTGTTCTGGACGGGGAGGGGGGTAAGGCCCTTTGAGCCCGTTACTGTTCAACGTGTTACTAGCGGACTTGGAAGAGGAAATGGGTAAAGTTAAATGGAGAGGGATAAGGCTAGGAGGTAAGAGGGTATATACTTTGGCGTATGCGGATGATGTAGTGCTAATTGCGGAGGACGAGGACCAAATGAGGAGCATGCTAGAAAGATTAGAAGGGTACCTGGGAAGGAAGAGATTGAAACTAAACGTGGGGAAAATAAAAATAATGAGGTTTAGGAAAGGAAGAGGGAGGGACAGTAAGAGAAAGTGGAGATAGGAAGGAAAAGAGTTAGAAGAGGTGAGGGAATTCCGGTATTTAGGGTACGTGTTCCAAAGGAATGGAGGACAGGAAGCGCAAATAAAGGAAAGGATCAAGAAGGCGGCAGCAGTGGTGGGGAAGGTATGGGGGATAGGGAAGAGGAGATTTGGGAAAGACTGGGGAAAAAGACTGTGACTGTTTGATAAACTGGTGTGGACGGTGTTGGGATATGGAGCGGAAATATGGGGATGGAGAGAAAAGGAGGGAATGGAAAGTATGGAAAAAAGGTATATCAGATGGGTCTTGGGAGTAGACGGGAGAACACTGTGGTACCTTGTTAGGGAGGAGTTGCAAAGGGGGAAGCTAAGAGGGAGAGCAGGGATGAGGGCATGGAGTTTGAGAAAAAGTTAGAGGAGGGTAGAGGAAGTGAACTGGCTAGGCTATGTTGGGAAGAGCTGAAGGGAAGGGAGAAGGAAGGGAAAGCAGGCTCAAGCTGGGAAAGAGAGAGAGGAGAGTTCTTCGAAGACAGAGGAGTGGAGTTAAAAGAGTTGGAAAGGCTGAGAGGAGATGGTGGAGATGTATTCTTTTGTAAGCTGTTTGGAGGAGATAAGGAGACGCAAAGGAAAGAGAGATGGGAGAAGATAGAGAAATCAGATTATAATAAATAGTACAAGTTAATTAAAGAGAAGGGTATCCCGGGATATCTAAAGAAGGGATGGGGAGAGAGCAGATGGAGAAGGGTGGCGAGATTCAGATTACGGAATGAGATGAGAGAAAGCAGTTACTGGGAAATAGAAGAGAAAAAGAAATGTAGGTTATGTGAACATAGGGAGGAATCGTGGGAGCATGTATGGGAGGAATGTAGGAGATGGGAATCAGGAAATGGAAGTTGGCAGGAAGCAGTGGGATGGGTATTGGGTGAGGAAGGGGAAGGAGAGGAATAGATGATACAACTAGAGGGGGAAAGAATGCGAGGAAAGGGGAAATCAGAGAAGAGAGAAGGAGAAAGTGAAGAGGGAAGGGAGGCAAGGAGGAAAGCAGGGAACAGTATGGGTGTGAAGATAGACGAGGACAAGTCGGTGGAGAGGAGGGATAGGGAGAAAGAAGAGAAAGAAAGGAGGTTAGAAAGGAGAAGGGAAGATTGCAGGAGCGTAGGGAGATCCGAGGAGAAGGAGATCACCAGAGGGATGGAGGAAAAGCTTCTCATGACTCCGACGAGGACAAGGAGGACAAGAGGAAGAGAGAGTGGGCCAAGTAAGAAGGAGACGTAACAGGAAGGAGGGAGGCAGATGAGCGCAGTCGCGGAGGAAGCAGAGGAAGATGAAGAGAAGGGATTGCGGGGAAGGAGGGAATAATATTGTTTGTGAGGTCGCAAGAGGCCAGGCATACGGAAAAGTGTTTGTAAGAGATGTGGGTACGTTCCTCACAAAAACGCCTTGTGAACCCTACGGGGATATACAATAAACTTACATACATACTAGAACTCTAGATGACAAGAGTAATAATGATTTAGAGCTATATCATTTACTCGTGACAAGCGCCTCTAGCGGCACGGTAGGCCAAACCGACAAGATTTTTTAAGATTTTGCGAAGAAAAAGACGACGACGACGACGACGTATCTGAATGACATAAATTGGGCAGAAAATTAGAAGCATATCTATGCAAGTGCATATCTGTGCATCAATGTTGTATCATTATAATCAGAAAAATTTATTTTCTTCCCCAATTTTAAATTTTTCGATAATATTGACTTATTAAAAAGATTCAGTAATTTATTTCTGAAGAAGCGTTCTCCTTCCTGTAAAACGCTGTAGCGTCTCACTTAAAATTAAAAAATTTAAATAATTATTGTAATTATATCGCTTTGTACGATATGCGAGATGCGTAGAGATGGACAGGACACTGACTATACAAGTTCTTTATACTATAGAAACTCTTTATTCAATACACAAGAACACGACACGTCTTGACTCAACGATGGTCAAGGCTCTTATACACACGACCGTGACGACTGCACGCAGACAACGACCGTACGACCGTAACGCACGCGTGGCGCTTAGAACGCGCGCCACACAGGAGCTGCCCTCTCTGGAGGCGGGAGCACATCGCTCGTTCAAAGCCTGGCTCTCAATACTCCCTCCCTTTGTGCGAGTGATCCGTGGTCCTTCTCTTAGTCCTTATCTGAAACACAACAATAATCAGTTATCGAGTAAAATTAATCTCTAATTTTGTTTAGACTCTATATTCATTATCTTATCTCTTAGATATGCTAATGCTTCTAAAGGTAAAGGTTTTGTCATAATGCCCGCCAAATTTTCTTTGGTCTCAATCCATTCGACTTCCACCTTCCCTTGATCAACACACTGTTTGATAAAATCTCCATGAGTGTCAGCCATATGTTTTCTGTTTCCAGTTACTTCTCTTTCTCTTAAGTTTTTCTCTATTTCCTCTAAGTTGTCAGCAAACATTTTAAGTTTGTGACTTCCATGCTATCACATCTCCAAATAGTTTAATTATATATCCTCCAGTGGATGTAGAATTAATGCAATCTCTGAAACTAGCGTCTGTTAGTGACTCTAACACGTCTGTTTCACCTTTAAATATTAATCCTCGATTCGCAGTTCCTCTAAGATATCTGAAGACTCTTTTTACATCTTGCCAGTCTTCTTCTGTAGGCTCTAATTGTTTCCTTGCTAAATAATTCACTGCAAAAGCTATATCAGGTCGTGTAGCATTTGCTAGATACATTAAGCTTCCTATTGCTTCTCTATAAGGTACTCTTATAATTTCTTTTCCAGTGTTCTTTTCTTCTAATTTATTCCTTTTGTTTTTGTTGCCCATCCTTCTGGTAACCATAGGAGTGCTCTGAGGCTTGCATTCATTCATATGGAACTTTTCCAGTACGCTCTCAGTATATTGCATCTGATGAATGCTGAATCTTTCTTTTTTGTTTCGTTCTATCGTTATTCCCAGAAAATTCTTGGGTTCGCCAAGATTCTTCGTCTCAATCGTTGCTTGCAACTAACATGTCATCTACATAAAGTAATATGATCACTATTTTGCCTTCTTTCCTCCACATGAACAGGCATGGCTCATGTAGATCATTCTCTAATCCAAGTTTCTTAGCTTCTTCCGAAAACCTCTTATTCCATCTTTTCGGACTTATTTTCAATCCGTACAAAGCTCTATTTAGTTTACACACCTTTGTCTTTTTGGTGTTTTCATTCACTTCGACTCCGTCTGGAATTTCCATATATATTTCTTCTTCTATGGTTCCATTCAGGAATGCTGTTTTCACATCTAGTTGGCAGGTATATAAATTATTGCCAATATGGATCTAACCAAAGACAATCTTGAAACCGGTGCATATGTCTCTTTCAGATCATACACATTTTTGTCTTTACATCCTCTTATCACCAGTCTCGCTTTATATCTGGTTGATCATCTGCTTCTAATTTCTTCTTAAATACCCATCTTGAATCTATAATGTTAGCTCGTTTGCCATCCACCATCTTTGTCGGTCTATCAACAAGCGTCCATACTTGGTTGGTCTGCATAGACTCAAGTTCTTCTATTACAGCATTTTTCCAATTTTCTCCTTCGCTGCTTGTCATTGCCTCTTTATATGTCGAGGGCTCTCTATGTAATGATGCCAAAAGACATCGACTCAGTTCATCTTCCATTTCTATATTCTGTCCAATATTTTTCACATTGGTATAATTAGCGAAGCTAATATCTTCTATTAGTCTCTGCACGTTAATGTCTCTATTATCTTCTAGTTTTCTTTTGGTTTTACTTCTAGTCATTGGAGTTTCACTTTCCTTTCGTTTGACCTTCTGTTTCTGTTCTTCTAATTGGGTTGTTTGTTTTCTCGGTCTTCCTCTTTTCCTTTTTTCAGGAATCTCTAATTTTTGTTCTCCCTTTTCCTCATTTTCTACGAATTCTTTCATCCAATTTTTGTCTGAGTCTTTTCCTTCTTCTGTTTGACTGTTTTGATATACATTTTTATATGTTACCTTTTCATTAAATCGAATGTGTCGGGACTCTATGAATTTTCTTGTGCTCGGATGCCAGAGTATATATCCAGTGTCGGTATATCCCACCAACACACCTCTAATAGCTCTCTTATCGAATTTCGACGTAGGCTTTGGTACTCTTACATATCCAATGCATCCGAATCTCTTTATTTGTTCAAAGTGACAACTCGTTTCTGGTGAAAACTTCTTCAACGGGATCTCGTACTCTATAGTTTTGTGTGGAGATCTGTTGTACGCATGCACAGCAGCGTCAACTGCCAATTCCCACATACTCTTTGGTAATCCCGAGTCGAACATATATGTTCTTACTTTCTCTTGCAACGTTCTGTTGAACCTTTCTGCAACTCTATTGTGCTCCGGAGTGTACGGTGGTGCAAATATGGCTTCTGTCTTTTCTCTTTTCAACACCTCTCTAAATGTACCTCCCGTGAATTCCTTGCCTTGGTCTGACTTTACGTAGCACAGCTTTTCTTCTTTTCCTAGTAGATTTCTAGCAGATATTAGATATTTCTCTAGAGCCTCTCCCGATTCATCTTTCGTCTTCAAGGAGTAGACTTTCGCCAATCTAGAATAGTCGTCTATAAAGGTTATTATAAACCTCTTTTGTCCTGGATAGGATGTAGGTTTTATTGGACCCATGATGTCCGTATGTATTACCTGTAATGGTCTCTGTGCTCTACTTCTATTTTCTTTAAACGGCAGTTTTGCCATCTTTGCCATTACACAGACTTCACACTCTAATATGGAGTTATCAAATTTAACATTCTCTAATTTCTTTTCCACTTTTTGTAATTGTCTTAGATAGTTTAACGATGCATGACCTAATCTAACATGCCATAACATTGCCTCATTTATCTTCTCTAATTTCTTTACTTTTTCAATTACTGAGCTTTCACACATTTCTTCTATGTTCTCTATTGTCTGTATATCCTCTAACTTAATGACTTGCTCGAGTTCAGCATTGTTGTATTCTATATTTTCATTTTTGTTCACATTTGCGAGCTCTCCTTCATTCTCCCCCCCAATCGCAGAGCCAACATTATCCCTCTCATCTAACTCTCCCTCCGAAATTGATAATTCATTGGTCTGAATGTTTGCTTGCGATTGTTCAGGAAGCTCACAATGTGGAACAATTTCTGCTCTACATCTATACACAGCACATTCTACATTATTATTATCCTCTATATTATTATTTTTGACCTCAAATTGTATAATCCAATTTGGTTTCTCATAACTTCCTTCAAAAACTATTTTATTTGTCAGTTTATTATAGACCTTGAACAATTTATCATCTAAATAAATACTGAACCCTGCATCAGCCAACTTTCTTAGAGATAGTAAATTTTTGGATACTTCCTTCGTTGTAATTACATTTGTTAATTTAATGAGTTTCTTTTCTTTCTCATTTGTTAATAACAAAAGATCTCCTTTACCATCTATTGAAATGTCTGCAAGCTCATTCTTATTCGCGCATTTAATAACTCTATTATTACATTTTTCAAAATTTGACAGAATTATATTCTTATTCACAATATGATCCGTTGCACCCGAATCTACAATGAAATTGACTAACTCTTTCGGACTTTCTCTATCTTCTATTAATTTAATCATACGTAATTTACCTTCTTCTGATTTTCTGTCTTTCGTTGTTTTCGTTGGTATAGGTTTCTTAGCTGGTTGTATCTTGGTTATTTTCCCTTTGTTGTCTACTCTTTTTGTGCCTTTTTGCACAAATTTACCCTTTTTGTTTATATTTTTATTAACGGTTTTATTTGCATACCTTTTTCCTGTAAATCTGCTCGCCTGGGCTCCGGCATTAGGACAGCTGTCACCCTTATGGCTTCTAACTTCCTGACAATAGTAACAGAATCATGCCCCTAGTTCTGCCAACGAGCAGTCTTTTGCCATGTGGCCCATTCTGTTGCATCTATAGCACTTTATTTCATCTGCGGCAGCCCTCTGTACCTTGATTTCGGGTTTCTTTGTTTTCTCTAATTTCTCACTCTTCTTCTCTGCCTCTAACTGCATCATAAAAGACTTTATTTCATCTATTGTCATTTCTTTAAGATTCGATTGTCTTCTAATCAAATCTACATTTCTCAGCTCTGGTACATTAATTGACACAGCCTGATAAAATGCAGATCTAATTTCTTGTTCTGTGAGAGGTACCGCATCTTCACATGATTCATATTCTCTAATTATTGAATCAAAGCGTTCGCAAAAATCACTTACTTTTTCATCTTTTCTCATTTTAATTTGATAAAGTCTAGCTCTTACCGATGCATGAGTAACATTTATTTCACTCTTTTTATATCCTCTTAGTTTCTTTAAAATTTCTATCGGTTCTTTTTCATGTAAAATCCTTTTATGGTAGCTTTCATCCAAATGATTAATTATTATATCTCTGACTAGACCTTTTCTTTTAGCAATTTTTGACTCAGAAAGATTTTCAGGACTTACAATACTTGAATCTATTACATCTAGTAAATCATTGTTCGTTAACTCAGATTTTAAATAATCCATCCAAAGATCAAAGTTGTATTTTTGCGTCAGCTTATATTCTCTTCTAATATGCAACCTTTGATTATTTAGTTCTGTCTCTATAGTGCTTTTAATTGTCTCTAAACTTCTATCTTTTTCGGCGGAACAGACTCTTGCTTCATCTAATTTTCTCTTTTTAGACTCTACTCCTAATTCTTTAACCGTTGTTATATCATTCTGTACTGAACTTTGCATATTTTTATTATTTACCTCTAAACGTCTAAGCTTAACTTTTTCTTTCTCTAGATTTAAACGGGAGACTTCCACCATATTCTCGGTGGCCTTCGTCATTATCTTGTCCAGCACCTGCATCGAATTATCCATTTTTGCGACCATTTTTTCTTGCTTTTCATATAACATTTTGGTTCCAATTGGCAGTACTGGACGGTTCTCTGCCCATTTTTTGGTCACATCTATATTTTCTCTGACTTTAGGCAAGTTCCTTTTCGGGATTGTACCTCTTCTTTCCGTCTCCTCCTTTTTATCTTTTTCTTCTATACAGAATTTTAAAATTACTATTTTTATTTTCTCTGAATGCACATATATATTATCCTTCTAGATTGCTTTCTTTTAAAAAAATACTCTCTTACCTTTGTCTCTTGTTACCGTCTCCTCGCTACCTCTTTCTCTCTCTATTACCGTAGTAATACTGCTATCGCTGTCGTAGTCGACCAGCACCTCTTGGCCTTCTCCCTCCGGAAGGTTCTCTATCTCTTTTTCCATCTATATCGGGATTTAAATATCAATTGAACATTAGCATTCCTCTTTTGACAAGATAAACCAACATTCTTATTTTGACATATAATTATTTAACTTCTATCACCAAACTTCTTTCAGCGATAAAAATTTAATGCTTATGAGGCTATATAGAACGCACCGCAATTCACAATAACCCCAAAGCGAGAAAAACCAACATTCATATTGACAAAAAAAAATATTTATTGCTTACAAGACCATACAGAACGCACTGCAATTCGTAATGATCTGAAAGCGAGAAACCACACGCCTCTGCAGAGCCATCCGATACGCACACCACTATCCCGTGCGATCTCCAGCACTGCTGAAAAGATCTATAGAATATCGGGTTGATCACGCACGCTCACGGGACTCGTACAGATTTACGCGGCTTCCCTGAACAGTAATCAAGCTACACCGCACAGCAAGTCATGTTTGATCACCGACCCGATACACACCGATTTCAAAGAAAATTAAACTCATACAGAGTCATATAGAGTTTTATACATACGCATATCATGTTTACACATATATCGTAATCTAGCCATCTAGCACCGATGCCATATTGTTAGTTGAAATCGATTATGTGGTTGTGCGCGCCCAGCAACAAGTTCCGCGCGCCAAAAACAATGACTCTCGCCATCTGTGATCGGACTTCCGCGCGCCAAAAACAATGACTCTCGCCGTTCACGCTCGGACTTGCACGCGCACGTCGCCGACTTGCCACCAAGCGGCATCTTTCTATCTCTTTCTATTGTACATATTCTCTTTTAGTTTCATCTTTCTCTACTTCTATCAAGAGGCAAAAAGAATTTGTCTCCTTCTAACTTCTAGCAGCGTTTCTCGAACGTTCTTATTAGCTGGGAATCTCTACTTCTATATTATACTTTATCTCTAGCTTTCAAAAAGGCAGGGATTTGCCTTTTTCTATCCTCTTCTAACAATATATATCGAACGTTCTTATTAGCTGGTATTTCTCTCGTTTCGCTCGTCAGCATCGAGAGTTGTCATTTACTTACCCTCTAATCTTCTAATGCTCTCTTCTCTTTTTGATGTCTTTCGCCGGCGTCTCACGAACTTTTTGTTCACTTATTCACGCGTCTCACAGATCTTCCGCAGGACAAGCGTGCCCTGGGCCCATAACCTATTGTAATTATATCGCTTTGTACGATATGCGAGATGCGTAGAGATGGACAGGACACTGACTATACAAGTTCTTTATACTATAGGAACTCTTTATTCAATACACAAGAACACGACACGTCTTGACTTAACGATGGTCAAGGCTCTTATACACACGACCGTGACGACTGCACGCAGACAACGACCGTACGACCGTAACGCACGCGTGGCGCTTAGAACGCGCGCCACACAAGAGCTGCCCTCTTTGGAGGCGGGAGCACATCGCTCGTTCAAAGCCCGGCTCTCAATAATAATTAATTAATAAAATATTATTACATAATTATATTATAAAAGGAGGATATGAATCGCTTACGAAAGGATGTATCTCTCTTGTATTTTGTTAAAAAATATCTTGTTAAAAAATAATTTTGTTAATTAATAATTAATAAATTAAAGGAAATAGATGAGGCAATCGGAGCCAAGCGCGGTAATCAATGCGCAGACAAATTATAATAATAAATAAATATATTAATAACGAACGTTTTGAAACTTTTTTTGTGTCATCTTCAGCGTAAAGAAGTTACATAAAATTCATAACAATATAAAGATTTACATGAATAATCGAGACGAAGTAGTGTATAAAAAGGCGCAGTCAATAAGTAAAATGAAACAATGAATTAAATTCATACGGATGTAAACGTCGAAAGTCCAGATAAGCCAGTATGCACTTGCTCCATATCCATCGCATTTTAAAAATAACTCGCCAGGTTAGAAGACCGGGTGGGTAGGGAAGATTCGAATGCCCTATCTATACCATCAAATGGAGTCGCAATATGGTAAGGACGCTATTTAACCGTGTTATAATCAAATGACTACTGAATTTACTTACGGAGCAATTGAAGACCAGGATGTCGCATTGTAACAACGAGCCTGTCACTCTGACACGTCGCGAGTGAGTGACGCATTAGGTGGAAAGGTTAACATAATAAAGGCCAATGTATACACCGGAGGTGGGGAAAACAATTTGCAAACAGATGTTCTAAATTTTAGACATTCTCTCGATCACATTTAAATAAGTATCCGGTAGACCTTCCGTGTCCGTCTGCAAATTCAAACTATTTGCCTGCCTCTTTATGCATATTATCTCCGAAATCAAACGCTTACAATAATAGAATTCACTGTTTAATATTTCAACATTGTTCCAATCGAAATTATAATTTAATTCTAATCTATGCTCAGTTATGACAGACTGATTCGGTGTATTCCAATTCCAATTAATAAGGTTTTGATGTTCCTTGATTCTTGTTTGCAATTTTCTGCTAGTTTGGCCCACATAAGAAGCGTCGCAATCATTGCAATTAATTTTGTATACTACATTGTATTTTTTGGATCGCGGAAGGCTGTGCTTGTGAGCTTTGATGAATGTGCGCATCTTATTTAAGCTGTTATACGAAAGTCTCACTTTCAAATCTCTTGTGACGTTCTTAAATTTTTTATAATAAAATTCTTAAAATTAATAAATTATTATAATATAACAGAAAAGTATATGTTTGTTCCGCCAATAGTGATTAACAAGAAAAACTTTATTATTTCGTTATTATACACCTAATCTATTCTGTTATTATACACCGTTGACTTAAAAGTCGGTGTTTCCATTTTAGTATTATTCATCTTAAGATGTGTTATTACGAAGAATATTACCATATGCCTCGGTGGTCGAATTGGTACGACGACCTACACGGAATGAAGGAAGTTCCAGGTTCGAATTTTGGCTGAGGTAATATTTTTCGTAATAAATTTAATAATTTAATTTAATAAATATGAGATACACAAGTGTCAAAGATTATATTAATTTAGAAAAAGACCAAATCCCATGGTCGAAACGTGACGATTAATCCGACCAAAACCAATGGTCGAACTGTCATAATATTGCCAAACGTTGTCGATTAAAAATAGAGTTTTTCTTATTATAATATACTTGACGAGAGACGCTACCACGTCTCTTGATGAAGTTATGTGAGAAATTGAGAGAAATAATAAAAATGTTGTTGGATCTTATGTTTTTGTACTGACTGTATTGGATAAGAACTTCGCTAAGATTATCGAAATACGATTCGTTTAATAGTTCCGGTGTCGTTGTTAAGATTAATTCTATTGATTTGTTCCTTGATGTGTATTATTTCGGCACTTAATCGTTTTTGATAATTAGGTTTTGGATAATTTTATTATAAAGTGACTTTTAAAATTGACCATCAGCCATTGTTTCTCTCAATCTCTTATATCTATTTTTTTTGCGTAATTTATTTTACAATGTAATTATATCGATAAGAACGTTTTTATAAAGACCAAGTATGTCGAAACGTAAATGTAATATACACATATTTTTATTAAATATTAACTCTAAACTACCATCTAAAATTTTCTTCGTTCGAATTTTGGCCGTTCAACATTTCTTTAGCTTTGCTATTATCGAGCGTTTGTATTTTGTTTTAAAAAAAATTACACAATTTTACATGGAGATTTCAGTAATTGTGCAAAATCCCTGGGCTCTGTTAGTAAAATTGTGAGTTGAGATCGGTTAAGATGTTTTTACACAATTTTACTCATTCATTTTAGGGTTTTTGCAAAGTTCTTAACCGTGCCTAGATGTATTGTATAATCGTTTGTTAAATTAAATTATATTCTACTGGTAAATATTTACCCTTATAAACTCCCCCTTAAAGACTTTTTCGTTCACATATATATTATAGAGGTCATCTTCCTGAGTAACTTTCAGAAGATTTTAGTCGTTTATTAAAAAGTTATGAACAAAAAAATTTAAGAAATATAATAGTTTGTATCAGTGCTAAGGGAATTAATTTGCTGATATGTGTGCATTAGACAGTACACATGTAGGCGGGGGAGGGGATCCGCCGCAGGCAAAAACATGAAATTCAGGGAATATATTCCACGCATTTATCTTAGAAATGTAATAACATTGAGAACTCTTAAAACAAGATATGATCGTCGTCCACGTACTTATTTTAGGAATGTGATAACATCAAGAGACACGGTAATGTCTCGCGCCAAGTTTTCTTAAACTGAATCATTTAGATTAGACTAAAACTTTCCAGAATAGCGATAAGACCCTTTTTAGGGCCTTGTAAAGAGAGAAGTTTCGGACTGCGGAGGCAGTTTTCGTCAGTTTCTCGACAGTTCTTCAAATTCTACTGCGTATTTACGACATAATTACTTTATTGTATAAGTTTAATAATAAGTCTATTGTAAGTAAAGTTATATAAATTCCTGTGATTTTTGTTGGGATAACAAACACTTCCTAAAAATTAAAAAACTAACATCTGTGGAGTACCAATAATACTCGTATAGTCGATCGAAGGTGAACAATATTAATAGTATTTCAAAGAATTTGTAAGTCAATTAAGATTAATTAATAATGTTTAAGTTTTTGGAAAACAAATCTCAATTTTTTTGTGCTTTGTGCTTCGAATTTTAATACTTTAATAATCAAAAGTTCCGATCTTTACCGCAACACTTGGGCAATACAACGGACAATAAACAATAGCTATAATAAAGACACGTAATATCGCTTCACTTATTAATAATAGAACTATTAATAATAGAAAATAATGTGTACATGCTTATCTTTCATACAATAATGCAGTACATGTATTTGCAAGCAGTACTTTCCGAAACTTTTACTTCTAATACATTTCACAAAAACGTTAATAATTTCGTTAGTTGTCATTGCCTAAATATTAGCGCAACTGCATGCATAAATAGGAAATTTGCAGGGACGGCGAAACAGTCTATCATGAGTTTGCTAAGTACGAAGATATTACTGTGTATTGTACTCAGTTCGACCATTTGTCAATACGCTCGAAGTCAGCACTTCGCATCCAAATACTCTGGAATTGACAGAAATGAAAATTCCAACAATACTGTTGTTTCTTACGCGTATAAATATGGTGAGCAAAAGCAAACATTAAAAAAAAATTTACTTAATTTTGTCGACATATACAATTTGATTATTACTTACTGCAAGTTCATATCATTTTTTCTACATCAAATAAAAGTTTTCTTCTGTAATAAAATCCAAATTGTAGCATCGTTGTAGCATCGTTAATTTGCAACTTAATTATTACGATAATGTAATTTTAAATAATTGACTTCAATAATGTATGTGATTTTACGTATGACTTTCGCACATAGTTTTTAGTATTTTCACCGAAATGACAATAAGCGTCTGACTTTTCTCTACACTGACATTTTTCTTAAACGATAGATGAAGACTCGGGTAGAATAGTGGGCGGACATTATGCGGAGCTCGGAGACTATCCGTACATAGCAGTGGTGCATCGACTCCTGGACAACAGAGAATACTTCAAATGCGGCGGCACGGTCTTATCTAGAAGATGGGTTCTCACAGCCGGCCATTGCGTAGTGGACTACCCACGAAGATTTCTTGTTGTGTTCGGTATCGTTGACAAATCTGGCATTGACTATGATTTTCTTCGAGGCCCCGGTGTGTCGATGATTACGAATCAAGTGTTTATACATCCGCAATACGAAGAGGGCTACAATGATATTGCCTTACTCTATATGCCACAAGATATTCCCTTTTCCAGTAAGTACATTACTGGAAGTACATTACTTTAACAGTACATTTAAATGGATATTTTTTTTTCTTTTTTCTTTTTGCGCTTATTTATATATCGGCGTTATTTAATTATTCTATGGAAGATACGCGGAAAGTTAATAAGGATTTGAATAACAAATAATCTTATAAATGTGAAAAGCAGATTTAATAATCAAAAATCATAATGTGTATATTTATGTACAACTTTTTTTATGATTTTTGATACATACTAAAAAAAATATCACAAACTATTAAATTACTAAAAAAGTATTACGAATGTATATCATCAATATATCCTCAATATTGATTTTAAAAAACTATTAGTTAATACAATATTGCCCTATTTTTGTTAGACACTATTCAGCCAATAAAACTCGCGTATTACGACGAAAGTTTTGCAAAAAGAGATGCTCTTGTGATGGGTTGGGGAAAAGATCATATGACCAGCGAAGGTACGATAAGACTTAAGTACGCTATATTGCCGATTATAGAAAATAATGTATGCAAGCAATACTGGCGCATTAACGACAAGCACATTTGCACGGCCGCAGGATTCGGACGAGACGCTTGTCAGGTAAAATAATCACAAATAATAAAGCTATAATTTATAATAGTACACTGCAAATAAAATTATAAGTGGAATATTCTAATATGCGCGATATGAATCACCTTAAATCGTTTTAAATAGCTTTAATAAATAAAATTTGAAAGTATCTCTGTTTTCGTAAATTTATTATTTGATATTGTATTTTTAGGGCGACAGCGGTGGTCCTCTCATCGTGGTAGAAAATGGTCAGCATCTTCAAATCGGTATTGTGAGTTACGGAAATGGATTTTGTCCTAGCAACTACCCTGGAGTGTTTACTAGGGTTTCTTCATATATATACTGGATTCACGAAGTTACGAAGTTACGTTAGTGAACAATATTATCTATATGATCAGTAATTTAAATGTATCATGTATATTGTCTTATAATAAGCACAGTTCTTTATGAAAAATGTACATGCATTAAGTGTACATTTTAATACCAATTTTTTAATACTGATACATTTAATATCATTTATATAATCGGTAATTTAAATGTATCAGTATTGATAAGTTGGTAATAAAATGTATATTTAATGCATGAACATTTTTCATAAACAACTGTCCTCGTTATGAGACAATATAAAATATACTTGTAAAATTATATATCAAAAGACACGGTAGTGTCTCGCGCTAAGTATATCCTCAGCGCGAGACTACTGATCTATGTGTCTTTACGCGATATACGCGCATCGCGAGACCGCTCCGTGTATCTGGAGGATGTCTCGTAGCTCAGTGTGAATGCGATAAATTAGTATTCTAAGGATCATGAGTTCTCGATCATCCCATATATTCCTCTTTTAAGAGGAAGTATCTTTGTTTAAGGAAAAAAAAGAATTTTAAGAGTTCTAAGAACTGAGATTGCAAGAAGGGTCACCCCCGATTAAGGGATGAATAGGATTGATTAAAATAAAGTGCATATTTGCATCTCCTTTCAATAATTCTATATTGTCACGTAAAATTGGTTTTTGCACTTGCAAAAAGTTTGTCCCATACTTTTTATTCTAGAGTTAAACTATTTTATTTAATATACTTATGTGTAATTAGTATAATTATGATGTAATTAGTAATGATGTAATTAAATCAGATGTTATATGCAGGTCACAGATTAAGTAATAATAGTTTTAAGATATACTTGTGACACAAGTCTTAGAAAAGTTCATCATTTTATGCGCAGGAAGATTTATTCTTCTTTCAAGAATATTATAAAATTTTATCGAAGAAAATGAAATATAGTTCGGAAGAAAGAAAGTTATTCTTAGTTTAAGTAAATCCATGTTTTCAATTCAAATAAATATATTTATTTTATATAGAAATAATCCCACACAGAACAAAATATCTAATAGATATCCATTGGATATCTAAATATGGATATGATGTCCATATCTACTACGGATATCTAATATATTATCTAATACATGTACAAAATATCTATATCTTTTAAATAACGACACATAACAGTAAGATCAACTCGTAAGTTTTCGGTTGAGGGCAAATATAAGCAGGTTCCCGGCAAAACAAAATCGCGACATCCACGGGTCTTCGGTCACCCGGCTCTTCTTTTAGATCTAGAGAAATAATATTACAATGCAATATTTTTTAGATCTGGTTTTAACTTTTATGTGCTGTAGTGGGGTTCTATTTGTATATAATGGATATGTAGAACATCGAATAGATATTTACGCAGATATCTATCTAATGAATATCCACTGAACATGCAATAGTTATCTACATAAATATCCACTGGATATGGTATGGATATCAAATGGATATTTTTGATCTTGTATTGATGTCCATGTCTCGGACATTTGGATATCTATGAGATATCTAATGAACATTTCTGATCTCGTATTGAGAAATTTGTACATCTATGAGATATCTAATGAATATCTCGTAGATATCATGGATATATCTAATTAACATTAAAGATATCTAATAGTTGATATCTATTAGATATTATGTTCTGTGTGGGATGTCATCTCAGAACAATGTACGTGTATGTTTTTCATATGCAGATTATAGCCACGTATTTCATATAAATGTTGCAGTTAATAATGCAAATAGTTGCACACATGTTTTTTGGAGCATATGCTCCCAAAAAAATGTCTTATAGAAGTTAAAAACTTTTGAAAATCGTTTTCTATAAAATCTTAAAGATGTCTAAAATATTTTCTAGACATGTGCTTGTTATATCTGGATAATGTTTTCAGAATACTTTTTCAAATCTCGCTGTAAAATTGATTTACATAAACTTTATCATTGTTTGGTAAAATAATTTTACATTGCTTGAGAAATTACCAAAAGTACATTATTTCTACATATGTTACACTAACCAATTTTAAAAATAAACCCAAGAAAATAAAAAATAAAATTGAAAGAAAATGTATTTATTATTCTTCTTAATTTATTAACGGCAGAAATTATAGATCTATTATAGCTGCACGAACCAGATTTCTCTATTCCTTTTGCTGCTAATAGAGCACGCATTGTTTAGTATCATGAAATTGACGTGAGATGACGCCTCTGGTACTACATCGCGATTCTCGCGGGCCGTTCGCTATGGCGGTGCTGCTGCATCTCTTCAGTCCATGCCGATCGCGCAACAGGTGTTACGTGCCGTTATTTTTTGCGTGCGTTTCGGCGTTGATAAGCAACCGCGTCTATCGATAGGGCAATGCGTGTGTGTGTGTGTGTTACGTTTTGTGTGCTTTGACATATCTCGGAGCTTCAAAAGTGATCAATGACGTCAGACACGTGGGCGTCATCAAACAATTTTTATTCTGGTTCTTTGCCCTCTTTGTGGGGGAAAGTTGCGCAGGTGAGTGCGTTATCACTCTTCGGAAGCGCGCCTAAGAGGGTCCAATTCGAACAACGGAATCAAAGTGACGTGTTGCTGTTTGAAATTGTATCCGTTTTTAAAGATTTTTTAACATTGTATTGTACGATTGTGGAGTTACGCTATGGAGTTTCAAATTTTAATTAGAATAAATTAGAGAAAATCCAAATTTTGAAATGAAACTGTAATATTTTCTGATTTTAACATTAAAAATTCTCACTAACAATAATAATATTAATAATAAATTTTTGAATCAGAATTATAGTTTACTTTGAGTTAAGGGGTTATATACGTTTCTCAACTTCAAAAAACAGATTTGTTATTTTGTACATATTTTGAAAGGTCAGCTTTATGTGCAGGCATCGCAGTGAAGGGTAAAAGTTACAAACTTTTTATTTTATCTGACTTTAACTTCTTACGTTAAACTTTTTTTGACTAAATTAAACTTTTAACGCGTTTTTTTCGAAACAATACTTTTCAAGACGGTGCATGGGCATGATAACTGCCTCACCATTCGTCCGATTAACTTTATTTTTTTAATACATATTCCTAATAAGATTTTTTAACGTGTATCGAGGGCTTTTATTGGTAAGTTCAATCATGTTTTAATAATAATAAAAAATGTAACGATTTTTTCAGAAAAATTAGAGACAACTTTTTAAAAGTGTGACCATTTCCGTAATCTTTTTTTTTTTTAAATCTCTCATAACACGAGAATTATGATCCCAAAAAATAATAAAAATTCAAAAAATTTTGGTTCAGATCAATCCTACGAGCTGAAAAACGCCCACCGTTTGTGCCTGCGCGAAAAAAGACGTCCTACGCCAATGCACGCAGATGCTATAATTTTTTTTATTTTTTTATTGTTAGTATATGTTTTCTTTCCTGCAAGGTCACTTTTTGCAATAAAAAAAGATTCAACTTAATTGGTCTAATAGTTTTCTGGCAATCCCTCATAACTATTGGACCACTTTTCAGGGTCGAGAAACGTATATGATCCCTTAAAGTAATTTACTCTAAATTAAAATAATTTGGAGTAAAAAAAGATAGAATTCAATAATTATGGAGGGACTTAACAATTTCACGCATCAGGCACATTAAAGCTTTATATCAATGCCAGACCCAAAATGGGTAAAATACCTATTGTTAGTGTAAAATGTAGAATTACGAAATATAAATGTTTCTAAATGCAATGCTGTTATCAAAATTCATCATGTTATTCTACATTTTAAAAAATAAATTTGCGAAGAATTTAATGAAAAAAGTGAAATGACTGATGACATTAGAGTATCCAATAATGGCAATATTTGATTTTTGTGTGCACTGCGCGAAAAATAAAATTAATATCTTTGAGCGCAAGGAGATAAAAAAAAATTAACAATTTTTTAAAATTAAATTTAAAAAAATTTTTTTAAATTAAATTTAAAAAAATTTTTTTAAATTAAAATTATTTTAATTAGAATAAGTATTATTTTGTTATTAATTATAATATATATATATATATATATATGGGGCATTCCACACCAATTCGCAAGGGGTCAAACTTTGACCTTTTTATTTTTGATGGCTGCTCGTTTTTTAACAGGTCTTTACGAGTACTATACCCCTGTAAGATCGTTTCTATAATAAATGCAGCGTTTCCGAAATAGAGCCTGCGCAAAATGAGGACTGCAAAATTTTCAATGAATTTTTTCGCCTATTAGACAACGTCTAAGAAAAAAAATCATTGAACATAAAATACGCTATTTAAATCATAGTTTAAAAAAAAATTACTCCAAATTTCCCAGCTTACTTTATATTTTTACATATTATATATATATATATATATATGAATGTATGTATGTTTGTATGTATGTCCGCTATGCAAATCCACAGTTTTGAACCGAATCTTAAAGAATTATATATGAAATAGGGGTAGAATTTTCCAAGGAGAACTATAGAGTGTATAGTTTTTTGTTACCAATCTTTTTGGGAACCGGTATCCGAAATTTTTCCAATTTTTCGGAAAATAATTGACCGAATCTTAAAGAATTGTATATAAAACAGGGATAGAATTTTCTGGGGAGTGCTAGAAACTGTATAGTTTTTCGTTACCGATCTTTTTTGGAACCGATATCAGAAATTTTTTCAATTTTTTTGGAAATAATTGACCGAGTAGAAAAAGATTGGTTACGAAAAACTATACAGTTTATAGCACTCCCCGGAAAATTCTACCCCTGTTTTGCGTGTCTTATTACATATGTACTCTAGGGCGAAGCCCGGGTAACCAGCTAGTATATGTATATATATATATATATATACACTTCTCAAAAAAATTAGGGAATCACTTTTTGTCAGTAAATTTTTTCCGATTTTTGCACTGTAATTACTCAGCAAATAATTAATGTAAAACAAATTGAAAAAAAGGTTTACAGGGCAAACTCTCTACTATAAGATGCTTTTGTTCAATTTTTACTCAGGTTAATACGCCACAGGCCCACAAAAAAAAAGTAGGTTGTGCTGGGGATCTGACTATGCTATTCCTAGGTATTTTGAGCCGCTGAAAACGAATATGAAGTCAGAATTGCTCCATTACCCTCCAGTTTTTTTAAACAATCGTTTTTAAACGAATTTTATGATTGTCTGCTCTTACGTATTCTCTTATCTTCAAAGGACCTATGTAGTGGATTTTTCTTGCGTTTTTTTCCTCTCGTTATATTTTCTCTTTTTAGCATCCAACAAAAGTCGGCCATCATATGTTCATCCCATCTCCCTTGGTATCGACGCTCCATTTCCTTAATGTCTTGATGGAATCGCTCTCCTTGTTCCTCACTATAATGTCCAAGATTTTTGGGAAAGCGATCCAGATGTGAATTAAGGAAGTGTAATTTCAGATTCATTAAACAACCTAGCTCACCAAATTTTGTGACCATATCAGATACTAACTCTTTGTAATCATCACTTTTGTGATTACCCAGGAAGTTTTCTACAACCTTTTTAAAACTGAGCCAGGCAGCTCTTTCTTTATCATCCATATGAGTAATAAATATGTCATCTCGTAACATTGTGCGGATTTGAGGCCCATCGAAAATTCCTTCCTTCAATTTGGCTTCAGACAAAGTAGGGAATTTGCGTCCTAAATATTCAAAACATGCTCCATCTTTAACTAAGGCTTTGACGAACTGTTTCATCAAACCTAGTTTGATATGAAGTGGAGGAAGAAGAATTTTCAAAGGTTCAACTAATGGCTCATTTATAACGTTCTTCGAACCAGGATCAAGAGACGTTCTCTCTGGCCATTCTTTTTGGGTAAAGTGATGTTTCCAATCTCTGCTGTTCCAAAGACATAAGTAACATGGATATTTGGTGAAACCAGATTGTTGTCCTAGAATCATAGACAGAATTTTAAAATCTCCACATATTTGCCAGTTATGTTCTTTGTACTTGATCTTCTCTAAGACTATTTCAATATTTTTATAATCTTCTTTTAATACCGTCGAATGTCCTATTGGAATTGATGCATATTTGTTGGTATTATGAAGCAAAACTGCTTTTAAACTTCGTTTTGAAGAGTCAATGAATAACCTCCAATCGTTTGCTCTGTACACGTTAAGTTTAAATTCATTCATTAGTCCGTTGACATCAGAACAATATACCAAATCTGAATCTCGAGAGAAGAATTTCCGAAAATTTTTCTCTCTATCCCGGTAGAAGCTTACTTTAGTACCCTTTGATAGTAGATTTTTTCTCTTTAGTATTGAAGCCAGATATTCTGCTCCATCTTTGGGTAAACCTAAATCTCTTATTACGTCATTCAATTTATTTTGTGTAAATATCTGTGGAGCATTAGTGCCGCTGGGAGTGTAATTACTATTTTCTTCGTCATCTTCATCGTCATTGTCTTGGTATTCTTCGGAATCTTTATCGTCATTGTCTTGGTATTCTTCGGAATCTTCATCAAGCTCGATTTTATCGAGATGCGATATTAGTTCAGATTTGACTACTTCCAAGTCCGCTGTATCTTTAGCTGAAAGTATTGGATGAGTCACGCTAGAAACATTAGCATAAGAAATTGTAGAACTATTTTTAATATTGAATCCGGCAACATTAGTAATACAAAAGTAACAATCTGATTTGTCTTTCGGTTTACTCCATTTCATGGGTACACTAAATTTACACTTTTTCTTTCCTTTGCTCTTCTCCCAACGGATAAGCATATTATAACAAGCACCACATATGATATGAGGTACCCAATGAGACTCTTGGTCCGTAACATTTCGACCAAAACATTTTTTATACATCTCTCTTAATTTTTCTGTGAAAGATTTCTGATTCGATTTCGGTTTGTATTCTCCGCAGATGTAACAGAATATATCTGGATTACTATTACATTCATGAGATTGGACGGTTTTTTTGAAAGAAGGGTTTTGTTGTTTAGCCATGGATTGTAACAAAGTCCCGCACGTTAGGGATCCTGTTCCGATCGCAGGTGAGTCCGCCGTCCTGGGGGTGATAACCCTCATACCTCCCCAGGCCTAAGTATGAGGGCTTTCTGACTTTGACGAGGACGATGTCAACTCGTCGTCAGATACACTACGGCTTCATCCTCACACCCTAACGCCCCCCTGTAAGGCAGCGCGCCTCGCTGGCTTCGTTACCTCGATGGACCGGAAGACGAATCATTCTACACATCCCCTTTCGGGGCAGTTGTCATCGTCTCAGACATCCGCCGAGGCAGCAGGATTGATGAGGTTGAAGTATCCGAAATTTCGTGATAAACAGGTTTGTTTCCCAAAAAAGAGAATGAGATCACAACAAGTGACATTTCAATAAAATTAAATTCTAAGAGAATTTTCAAGTTTATTGAATTAATTAATATTACATTTTACGTCCGCCATATTGGACCCACCATTTCAAATTTTAAAAATCCGAATACGGATTCGTAATCAGCGACCCAAAAAACCCCTGGATGCAATGTTTCACGGAAATTATTTAAATTTTTGATTTTACGTCCGCCATATTGGATCCGCCATTTTTAATTTTAAAAATTTGAGAACGGATTCGTAATTAGCGACTCAAAAAACCCCTGGATGCAAAGTTTCACGGAAATTATTTAAATTTTTGATTTTACGTCCGCCATATTAGATCCGCCATTTTGAATTTAAAAAATTTGAGAACGGATTCGTAATTAGCGACTCAAAAAACCCCTCGATGCAAAGTTTCACGGAAATTATTTAAATTTTTTATTTTACGTCCGCCATATTAGATCCGCCATTTTGAATTTTAAAAATTTAAAAACGGATTTGTAATCAGCGCTCCAAAAAACACTCCGAATGCAAAGTTTCATCAAAATTAGTAAAGAAGAATAATTCGTGACTCCAAGGGTTAATTTTAAAAAATATTAATTAAAGTTTAAAAAAACTGGAGGGTGATGGAGCAATTCTGACTTCATATGCGTTTTCAGCGGCTCAAAATACGTAGAAATAGCATAGTCAGATCCCCAGCACAACCTACTTTTATTTTTTTGTAGGCCTGTTACTCAAAGGCGGGGGCAGCTTTGAATAAGGGCGTATTTGAGATATCCAAAATCTTGAAATTTGCAGTCTTCCACCGTCTAACAAAAAAATTGGCGAACATAATCATTCACACTATCTCAAAGTACGGACGGCAAATGCCGGCGATATCGTGTTGAAATCATAAAAAAACAAGAGTTACTTTAAATTGCGATATCTCGCTAAATAATCGGCGTAGGACAATGTTTCTTTTCTTCATTTAAAAGGGCAAAGTCCGTACTTTGAGATGGTGTGAATGATTATGTTCGCCAATTTTTTTGTTTCACCAATTTTTTGTTAGACGGTAGAAGACTGCAAATTTCAAGATTTGGATATCTCAAATACATCCTTATTCAAAGCTGACTACGCTTTTGAGTATTAACTTGAGTAAAAATTGAACAAAAGCATCTTGTAGTACCTAGAGAGTTTGCCCTGTAACATCTTTTTTAAAACTTTTTTTAACGTTAATTATTTGCTGAGTACTTACAGTTCAAAAATGAGAAAAAATTTATTGACAAAAAGTGATCCTTTAATTTTTTTGAGCAGTGTGTATATATATATATATATATATGTAATAAAAATATTTATAATAAAAATTACAATATATATATATATATATATATATATATATATATATATATATATATATATATATATATATATTGTAATTTTTATTATAAATATTTTTATTACACAATTGCTATTGGATTCACATACGAATAACTTCTTGAACGGGTATAATTTTATTTCCTCAACACAGCAGATAAAAACAAAATTAGAGGAAGCAAAATCAACACTGGTAGGCATTCACACCTCTGGATAAGATAAATCTTATCTTTGATCTACCTGAGTCGTTGACTCTTGGCTATATAAATTCATTGTTATCAGTTTCGTAATCCGAGTTATAACAACGCAATGACACGACAAAAACATTTTTGTGTCGTTTTAATATGAAATCAAGATCGTATAATGAATAATTTATTTTATGCAACACGTGCATGGAAAGTGGCACATTACGCACGCTACGCGCGCGTGATGCACCACTTTCCACGCACTTGCGGCATAAAATAGGGTGTGCACGACGTGCGTAAAGATGAAAATTCCCGGGTGCGTTGACCGCACTCGCCTTCGGCTCGTGCGTCAACTCCGCACCCGGGAATTTCCATCTTACGGCACTTGTTGCACAAATAACTATTTACAACACCTCCACGGAAAGTTCGACTTTCCATGCCTGTAGAGAGGAGCGAAAGCGGCCAATTTCACGCCAGGACGGCATAGCGGGCGGAAAGTAACTATTTTCCTCCCTAGGGAGAAAAGTAACAACTTTCCTCCCTGTTTAGCGGGTGCACGGAGAGAATTTTTTGTTATATTTTACCCTTAAATTCACTACAAACTTGGGACAACTTGGCAACCAAGGAATTTTTAAAATATACAAAAGACATTTTACAAACAACGTGGTAAAAATTACCAAGCAGATTGTTAAATTTTGAAAAATTATTGAAATTTCCTAGATATATTTTAGTAAAATTAATCAAACATATTTTATATTTTAATGTAATAAATATTAATATTTTTTATAATGGTGGATATTAATCAAAATAGCTCGCCTAAAATTCTTGGTGGTACATGTTATCCCACAACTACTATGATTTCAGGGTAAATTTTAAGAGAAAATTTTCTCCGTGTGGAAAGTAAGCCCTGGCTTGAAATTGACCACTCTCGCCTTTCTTTAGGCATGGAAGTCGAACTTTCCGCAAAGGTATTGTGAAAAATATCGTGTGCACCTCGGGGCGAAAGCTTTTTCAGACTCGTGTGATTTGCCGCCCGAGCCGAGGCTCGGGCGGCAAATCACACGAGTCTGAAAAAGCTTTTGCCCCGAGGTGCACAATATACTATTATATACACATTATACACATTTTTTGTGTGAAATATTACTCTCGTATATGCGAAAATAATAAATAATATTAAATATTACATAGTATTATTATATTTAAGGGAGACTAAGGGGGGATGGTTGTCACACTGTTTACTTTTCTGTATTTACTTATTAACTCATTGTTAATAAAATTTTTACTTCTTTATCATTTCTGTTTTTCCGTCTTACTATAAACATGATAAATTTAAGTTTTATTGTCACTTCAATCAACTTATAATCAGTGAAAAATATGAGGTTCCAAAAAATTGCCAACATACCCATCAGAGTTGGTTATATGTATAATATAAATAGGTATAATGAATATAAGTAATATGATACATAATTGATATAAATCTTAAATTGATATCTTTTTTACCTTTATACCTTAATACCAAAACTGTAATAAACTTTTGCCATTTTTACCGCAAAAATTAGTAAAAAAATTGGTAAAATTTGTTTACCAATGTTACCACTAATTATGATGATAGCTATGAATTCTGGACTGTTATCCCATTTTTAGTGAAAAAAGTGATAAACTTAATAAATTTTTTTTATGTAGGGGAGACCGGGACAAATTTGACACTTTGCCTGATTGACACAATTTGATCTGAAACTTATTTTTTATTGTCTGAAACTAAAAATATATTGTTTATCGTGTATTTAGAAAGTACAAAAATTCGGAATTAAGTAAAACAATTATTGGAAATAATGAGAACAAAAATTGTTGAACTTTCAATTATTTTCACCTAAACTAATGTCTGAAAAACACTTTATGCAAGTAAATTCGCGATCAGACGTGCGCACACGTTTGTTATGAGCCATATGGCTCCGTGACAAGCATCGTTTGTTATTGGGAGCCGATGAAACGGCGTGGTGTCGACTTTGCCCCAAACGTCATTTTTCACTTTTGTCATTCCAAAAACATAAAAATTTTGAAAATATGCAAAAACTATTATCGGATTCGTATAGAGCATCGAATTTTCCATCAAAATCACTTACCGGTAGATTCGCAAGAGTAAAGCTCGATGAAAGAGTAAGAAATTTTCGAGATCAGAAAATTACTTTTTACCATCAAAAATGCTTATGTTGCGCTAAAAATTACATCATAACTCAAAATGTCATCAAATTCCGTTGATAATACTGGTACATAAAGACGCATTTACAGTAGGAAAAGCAAGTTTCTACGATAGATTTAAATTGGCAAAAAGCCTAGTGTCATGTTTGCCCCGGTGTCGAGTTTGCCTCGGTCTCCCCTACTGTGTCAACTATCTCGACTTATGATATGATAACTGATAACCAACCTTAATGCCCCTTTTTCATTTTTATGCATTCTCACTCATAAGAGGTTCGGTTGATTAAATCGCAATAGAGAAAGTTCGGATAGTCTGAACCATCCTAAGCCTTTTCCAATATAACTTGAAAACTATTAAAGATAGCTGAACTTTGTTTACGCTGAGTTGTAATGCCAAATGTTTGTTACAACGTGTTTCTAACCAATTTCGTTTATTTATAGTGAGTTTAATGTTATAGCAAAATTTTTGAAGGTAGATTTTTGTTGAGTAATTTGAAATACATATATCGGGCAAAATAAACCATTTATTAATTTTACAAAAAAATAATTTTTATCGTATTTTAAGGCGTTAATAATAATAAGTGTTTAAAGTGTTAATAATAAAATAGTCTATAATAATTATTATATCATACATTTATTTTATATTATAATTTATTACAAACTTTACCAGTTTCTCTATTCATTTTATTGTAATTTATTACAATCTTTACCAGCTTTTCCATCATAAAATGGATTTTTTAGCTTATTCTAGATATATTCTAAATATATTTTAATATTTTAGATATCACGGTGATTCTATTTATAAGAGTATTTCACCTTACCCGAACTTCTTCTACAGAAAAACGTTACATCACAAACCCCAAGTCACGCATACGACATATAACATACGACTGAGAAAATAAGAACGTGAGAAGCACTCTAGTATCTATACTTACGAAGCCACAATACAATAGCATTTCTAGCAGATAAAATTAGAAACATATGATAACCTTCCATTCTGGGAAGGGGAAGACAACCCAGGTAGCAAGATGTCGTCTAAAGACGTCTTAATGACGTTAGAGACACCATTAAGGGCCCTGGATATCCAGGTCAGCCATCTTGAATTGAGAGATGAAATATGGACAATTCTTACGGAAGATCTCAAATAAGAAAGAGTCACCATACGATTTAATATAAACGCTCAAATAAAAGATGAAAGCATATTGTATGTTTACCTGCTCATTAATTTGCTGGTCCTAATATAAAAAGTATAGTAACAGTGCAATGAAAAATTGACAGCTGATGCGGTCGGCGTAGCACTGTTCTGGAAAATGGTTTATGGCACTTTATTGGATTATTATTTGAGGCAATGGACAGCACATTGACATAACCAACAAACTGAAGCTCAATAACACACAATTTTTAGTACGATTAATGAGTTATTTTACCAATGAGATTTTCCGCAAAACAATTTTCCACTGTTTTCCGCCGCGAGCCACTCGAGAGAGTCGAGAGTCGACTGGTGGGGCACAGGTACGTGCTTTCTCTTGTGTGCGTTTCCCCCACCAGCCGACTCTCGAGTGACTCGCGGCCACATCGCGGCGCTCTATATCAAGCTACGAAGCTTCCTCCAGTAGGTGTCGTGCCACTCGACCGCTGTATTTTCCGTGACTATCCAGGGGCCTTAAGACGGAATTAATATCTACGTCATTTGACGTCACTCTGCTACCTGGGAACCAACCCTGTCGATCTCCTCTATGTTCATTAACTTAAATTGTAATTTTAATAATAATATTATATTATTATAGAAAATATTAGAATTATTATATAAATAAGATATTAAAAAGAGAATTTTATTATATCATCTAAAATATAGAAAAATATTCAATCTTTTGTCATATTTTAAATTTTTATTTAGTATCAATTACGTTCGGTTAAATATTTATAATTTTACGAATTGCTTTTTCGATATATGTAGTAATCGATATATGTAGATTTTATAATTAAGTCAGATTAGACTAAATATAAATTTGTATAAACATATTATATTTTTTGTAAATAAAATAAATATTTTACATATGTACATGAGCAAAACTATTCCACGTAAATTTTTCTTTTCTGACTATTTCAGAGGCTTAATTTGTGCAGAAGCATCTGTATTAATTCGTGCGATATTAAAACGTTCAATTCGCGTGCAAGAACAGTTCTGTTAACGAAGCGCGTAAAAATGGGATGGTGTGTAATAGAGAGATATGGTAAACCGATAAAGTGTGGTAATAAAAGCAATAGTATTACATATACAGCGGTTTGAAGCACCCTTCTGAAAGCTTGCATCATCCCGATGCAAAGCTTATCCTGAGATAATTTACTCTGAAAACTTTTACATATCAAGAAAAAATAAATAATATATGTACATATAATATAATGTAATGTATACTTATAATCTAGCATATATACATATAAACTTTATTTTTTAATTACGTTATTTTGTGTAAAATATTTTAAATTTGCAAATCTTCTTATTGATCTATTGTTGTATAAATGCAGATGATGGCATCATGTTAAATAGATGTATAACGGAAAGAAATCCTATATTGCTTAGAATTCACTATTCTGTAAGCTAAATAAGCATTTTTTTTGGCAGATTATTGGATGATTTATAAATCTCTATTGAACACTGAATTTAATATATAATCTCTATATCTATAATTTTATATTTAAATACAAGCGTAACAATATTCGGTTTGTTTTAGAAAGAAAGAAATAACGAATTGTCAATCGATGATTATGAGTAATTTACTGCGATCGCGGCGAAAATTGACACCAGATATGTTTCTTTTCGTACGTTGTCGGAAATAAAAAGCAAAAAGGAGCAGATAATTCATAAATGTATACAAAACACCAATGAGAGCATTATTAACGAAGACCTACGCACGACGGTTTTTGTTAACTGCGATACGCACGCGATGCATTTAAGTGCATTTCCTTTTTGTTCCTCGTATAGTATAGAAAATAATTATAAGAAATTTTGGTAAACTTGGCGTTAAGGGGACCCACCTCCGATGACCTTGATTTTGACATATATTGTCAAGGACACCCTCCCGAGTAACATGCAAGTGATTTTAGTTGGGGGTCGCTTTTTATTAAAAAGTTATAAACAAAAAAAGTTTGGAAAATATAGCATCTATTTTGAGTATTGGAACATATCTTATACAACATATCAAAGTACATGCGTGGGCGGGGGGCGGGGGCTACGCCCTCCCCTGCACCCCTCCCCCCATTGTTCAAGTAAACCTTTATAACTTTTTAATAAAGTTTTGAAATGGAAACTTAATTTCACGACACCATGTGCATTCAAAACGTTTTCCTATGTAAGTACGGTCTCTCTCTCTATCCGTGAAGTAAATGGATTTCTAAATACTTGTTTTGAGACGTTTAGAGGTTGTTGCTGTTGTTCTTACTTCGTTTCGATTCTACGCTCAGTTGCTTTTTAGTCGTTCAACTACCTAGTTAGTTGAGGAATTTCGTGAGTTACGATAATTTAAAAATGCATTTACACGAATATCTTCATATGACATATGATTTTGATTTGTTATGGAATTTTTTATGTGACAAAAAAGTTGTTTGGCGTGAAATAATGTGTCCACGGTGTAATAAATTATTACAAATAAGAAATCCACAACAAAATAAATTATTACACTGTATGAGCAAGTATTATAAAGTGGTCGTTGGACACCATAAACGACAAAAAATAACGTGCAATTTTAAAATTAGTGCATTGCATTAAACAGTTAAATACTTTTAAAGCGCGTCACTAACCTACATAGGTTAGATGACGCGTTTTAAACACTTAAATACTTTTAAAGTGATGATAAACATTATGTATGTGTGTGCCCTGCTTTAACGAAAATCACAACTTTTATAAAGCAGGGCATACACATACGTGTGTATGTCCTGCTTTAACGAAAATATTCTGTGTCGGAAATATATAAAGAATTTCAAACGTAAACAAACAGGGACTGCCGCACTTACCTCACGCACTTACCTACTACTTAGTGAAAGACCCAATTACTGGCAATGTCCATATTACTGTCAATCAAAATTAAAATACTTTTTCAAATATGAAAACTATATCTTATATTATTTTATTAATTTTTAATAAAATCTTCAAGAAATCTGGTTATTATTATAACAATAAACTGAAACTAAAAGCCAATCCACTAATTAAAAAAAAAACTTAAAGTCCGAGAAACTCATTTTTCTGCTGAATTACGTCCATTTTTACTAGTAGAGTAGATGTAAGTAGCTGCAAAGATTACCGATTATAGGCAAAATTTGAACAGTAAGTCTTACGGTAACACATTTTTCTGATAAAATAATGTTGAAATTAAAGAAAAAAAATATATATATGGAATAAATTATTAATTTTATAATATAATTATTCATGTCAGTAATATGTTCACTTTTTCGTGTTTTTCCTAATACTGTCAACAGTATTATGGACATAAATCCTAATACTGTCAACAGTATTATGGACATAAATCATGAATGAACATAATACTGGCAGCTTGGTGAATGACAGAATAACCTCTAAACTTTTATGTCGACTTTGTTTTGATGGATAAGAGCGTAAACACGGATCATCGGAATACCTATCATTCTTACATATTAGATTATACCTACTATTCTCTTAAAATTTGCTTGACACACCTGTTCAGGAATGTAAGTAAATTTATTGTAATGTAAGTAAAATTATATTGTTCACTTCTAAGCCTATTAATTTATTTATGACTTTGCTTATAGTGCTAATATAATTAAGAAATAAAGATGAGTCAACAAAAAAGATGTTTGTACAGCACAAATAGTCTAAAGGAAGCATTATCTACAGAAAGCATAAATGCAGGCATGAGTGTAAATGCTGCCAGTAATGTGTTCATCTGATTGCCAGAATTAGGAACATACATTTAGAGGTTACCAGTATTAGGTGCAATTGAGCTTGGTCATTAGATAAAATTAAAAATTAAGAATCAATTTTATTTAAACTTTCTAATTTTATTTCTTTTATAATTGGAGCAATCAGAAAAAAATATTTTAAAAAGATTAAAGTATCATTGCTTGCATATATATATTAAATCAAATGTTACTGAATTCTTAATATGCCAGTAATTGGGTACGAATAAGTACAATAACTCCTACAAATTTATTATTTTTTTCAAATTATATTTATTTTTTACTTTTAATTACATTATCTTTTTTATAATAATAAACAGGTATACACAATAATATTAAATAAATATCTATTCAAAATTTGTATATTACATAGGTATACAAACATACATACACATATGTACATATGTACATATACGTATATATTTATACATTAGAGCTTTGTCTAAAATCTAACAATATTATGATGAATAATTTGTTTTTTATTTTCCATCGTTTATCATGTATTTATCAAGCAAGTGTAAATCTAACCCATTAACACAAGTACTTGTCATAAAACGAATCCATAAATAGAGCGTTGGCCACGTCCCACGTCCTGCCGAAATTTCCGTACATGGGAGAGAGGAAGATGGTTGTAATGGAGGATGTTAACCCCATCCTCCTTCTCTTAATTTTATGATAGCTCGTAATGGACGTGTGGCAAATTATTATGAATCCCGAGACCCCGAATTCTACGATCATCTTTATGGAAGTTAAGTTTATTAGGTACCGTTTTTGCATCGCACTCGAATATGTGTATGTAGAGGAAGTTCGGGTAATTTGAACCACCCTAAGCTTTTTTTAAGAAAACTTGAAACCTACTATTAAAGAGAGCTGAATTTTGTTTTCGCTGAGTTGTAATGTTATAACGTTTTTAACAAATTTTGTTTATTTATAGTGAGTATTATGTTATAAGCAAAATTTTCGAAGGTAGATTTTTGTCAGGCAATTTGAACCATGTCGGGAAAGATGAACTATTTTATTAATCTTGTAAAAAAATAATTTTTATTGTATTTTAAGGCATATTAATAATAAAATAATCTCTAATAATTATTATATTTAATTTGCTTAAATTGGTTTAAATTAGCCGAACTTCTATTACTGTTCGTTTATGTGTATGTATACATATATGCATTCTCTTTTGCAATTTAACATGCAATTTATAGTATATCCAAAATTTATGGTATATCCATTGTTTTCGTGCTAAACATGCAACGTACATGTTCTATGGAAAAAAGAATATTAATGAACAAATTTTATAGAATTAGAAGAATAATTGCAAGCAATATACAAAATACACAAACAAAGATTACGTGAAAGTGGAGCTTTTTTTTTTATTTAAAATTTAAACAGAATTTGTTTATAAATTATAAATGGTTTAAAGCAAATATAACGATATTGTGAGCAATAATGTTAAAAGAGGGGGAATATACGCAATTATCCAGTATCTCGGGGTTAAATGTGCGTGCACATTCACCGCGAGTGATCATAGACGACGAGGCATGCGGGATCGTCCTCTCGTTTGACTATAACTTAGAACATTCATGGATTGGAATTCGAGCGATGCTAATTTCAACGCGGGAATTCCCGCGATATCCCTCTTCGGTCATAGTCTCGAGGGCGGTATACCACGAATTATATTAACCGCGTCGCGTCGGTAACTCCCTTGCCTCTAACCATTGTACTCCATGTTAAAATCGATTTTTGCTCTCAAGAAACTCTCAGCTGTTTGTATATTTGTGAAATTATCGGTGATTTTATATAGATTTTATATAATAATGTTTTCACATAAATTATAAAATATTATTTAAACGTAAGGAAGTTTTATATTTTTACGTATGCAAATTGTTATTACATTTTTGTTATCGCATTTTTATATATAAAAATAATATTTTTGAATAGGAATTTAAGATTTCCATTTCTTATTTATTTCTTACATCGCCATTATTAAATAATTAAATAAAACATTCTTTTATATAAGTTATTCCAAATATAAGGTATATTAAATTCATAATTCTCCTGTGTTCCTTTGTTTAGAAAGGCCAATCTACATTTGACTTTGTAATTTCATTTGTGTCGCGAAACTTTGGTCCGCAGAGACCACCGATCGCGCAGTACTTGCAAATATTTGCATCTAATGCTTTACCCTTTACCTAGCTGTTTTCTCTTGCCTTCTACTGGAATAATTGTCATATATGCTTTTGCATCGCTGTACTGACTTTATAGTTTGTCATAGAATAAGCATATATATGTGTCTGATTTGACAGAGAATGCTCCATATATATATATATATAAAATATATATTTTTTAATTCTTTTCTTTCTCTTTACTATTTTGTTACCAGGCAAAGTATAATTAGTGTTTCATGAAGTATTATATTATCCGTATCCGAGCAGAGCAACTCATCCCAGCAATAGTTGAATACTGAATTTAATGGAGAATTAATCTATCTCAATGAACTATAGTATAATTTAATTTGTGCCGGATAGACAAGCTCCAATTCAGACACAAACGTACAAGCAAAAAGATTTATATTTAAATAAATAATCCTTAATCAATATATAGCGAACAGGACGCAAAGCCTTAATAACTATATCAGAGTCACTTTATCGGTAGTTACACTAAACAATTACACGTAAGAGAACACGTAAAGTCATCGTGACAATCAGAAAAACTACAACAGTATACTGTTAATTCTTGAATCTATAATTAGATTATTATAATAATAAAGGTATATGCAGTTTATACCTATTTTCAGACAAATCAATAAATCCGTATTTAAGTGTAATCACTTTAAATATTTTACATAATAGATAGTGTAGATTAACGAAAATATCCAGATTATTGAGGATTTGCCACACGACCTACACTCATGGAAATCGGACCAACGATTAAAGTCCCTAGATTACTGAAAGTTTCCCGTCTTGTAATTCTTTCATTATGATTTAAAGATCGCACGCGCGCAACGTCAAAACTAACCTCACATGTGTATAAACAATAATAAATCAGTACATGAGCATAATAATATAGCCACTTACCGTATTTATCTCAAAATAATTAGGATTGGATAAAGTATATATAAGATGTATAAGTGTATTATTAAACAGAAAATACGGAGAGGTCCAAAATTTTATCATGTATGTCATGTCATTAAGTAAATCAGAGAAAACAGTTTATTGAAGTGATGTTTATATTATTCTCCCTGTCCAGCATCCTAAAAGACAAAGTATTACTCAAAAATACGTGTCTCAGAGCATCCACACAGATCATGTCAGCCAGATATTACACAATCGTTTTATTTCATATATTAATTATTTAATTAGTTTAAAGATTATGTCGGGAGACGCCGAGCCCGTATGTAGGGCCTCACCGCATATACACGAACTACAAAACATGAAAAACAAAGACAATACTGCAAATAATTCCATCCTGCACATAAGAATAAATAATGTTCATAAGAAAGACTCTTTATTTGCAATAAACTTTTATACAATCCACAAGAAAAAGAAACCACACAAGACATAGGACGCCCAAAACCACTACAGCACACAATCCCATGATCAATATCCGAGTGGCTTAAAGCATATATTAATTCCGGAATTATCTCTATTATAAATATCTGTCTGATAAATCAACGCAACGCAATACATACATTAACACGATTATGTCTATACTTAAGGGGATCCTATAGCGGGGACAATTACCGACAATTACAGTCAACGCTCCTATTTTGAAACGGCTTTATAGATCGCAAAATTCTTTTACAGGAGTAAAGTATAGGTACTAATGAAGAGTGGGATTGTAAAATAATTAGTAATAATTGAAAAAATGCTGTCACCTCATAACCTTATTTTCTAATATAAACAGTTGTATAAGTAATATGTACAAACTAAAATGTTCCCACTCTTCAGAAGACGTGCACAAACAATAACGTACCTTTGAAATTGAGATTGAAAGCCTGGAATAAAAATGAGAGCGTCGAAAAGATCGTGTATATTTTTCACAAAATATTCACACAAGCTAGTAAGCAGAGCAGCAATCATGTGTAGCAGTAGTTTACGGATTTTGCGAGAGATGGCGCGATGGCGCACGCAGCAATCGAACCAGGACAGATATATGATACAGATATTTTGTTAGGCATTTTTACATTGTTTTTCAATTATTACTAATTTTTTAAATTCCCACTTTTCATTAATACCTATACTTTACTCCTTTTTTTTGGTAACGAGGGAGAAATGCGCACGCATACCCCCTCCCCCGGGGTGGGGAGGGCGGTTATGTGGGACTCCAACCCACTAAAACTCCCCCGGATGTTCCTCTAGGCGCTATATGGGAAGACCCTGGGTATTGTTATTCGTCCGCGAGTCCTGCCACGCTATTGTCCTTGTGGACTAGTCCTAATTTGTAGCGAATGGGGGAACATCACTCCCATCCGCTACCCCCCTTTCCGGAGTTGCTTGCGCACGGGTGAGCGGCGATCCCCGACCGCCCACCCGCCTCCGGGCGGGGGAGGGAGGAGCAACCATCGCCAAGGCGATGGGCTCCTCCCCCCCCCCGCCGCCCCCCCGTGGAGGGCAAGGGAGGGAACCGGCAATCCCCAAGGGGCAGCTTTTGCCATCCCCAGGAGACCCGGCCCCCCGCCCCCAGTGCGACCCAGAGAGGGGCTCTGGCCTCTTTCAGACGTTTCAGGTAATAATTGCCTGTTTCCGCCCTTCTTTCTTGTCCTCTTTCTTTCCTATTCATCTTAACCGACGGGCAGTCTTCCTTTCCTATTTTTTCTTCTAGCTTCCTTTGAGTATCCTCCAATATATCTCTGGTTTCTCTCTTGTACTTGGATGAAGCCAGGGTCTTCCTCTTGTGTCGTAGAAGGAGCGGGGAGGGAGGAGTCCTCCGTCTCCACTATCTCCACGTCAACATCTTCTTCCTCTTTATCTTGTGATGACAAATAGTCACCCTCGTCACTATCGTCATCCCTTATGATCCTTCGGGATCTCGATCTTGATCTGCTCCTGCTCCCTCCGCGTTCGTTATTCGAATCAGTGGAACTGGAGCGTTTCCCTTTATCCTTCAGCTTTTCCTTGCTGATCCTTCCCTCCTTAACGCACTTTGGCGCCGGGGAGTTTGGAATGGCGAAGTCCGATCCCCTCCTCCCTTTGTTCATAGCGATAGTATGTTCGACAACCGTGCTCGCCGTCACGGAGGTCAGCCCGTCGCTCGATAACGAGGAGGGGGGGGGCGGGACGCTACCCACCGCCACACGCCGGTCCCCGGGTTCCGATCCCGGGGCGTTTATATCCTTCTTATTCGACATTTTCATTATTTATTTAAAGTGGTTTGTTATTCGGGGTGTCTTTCCCCTAGGTCGGTTGGCTGCCACGCCTAACGGGTCCGACTCACCCGAGCTCTGGCACCCCGGGCTCGCCACACCCATACCGGTGACGCCTGCCCAGACCAGACTTGGCCCGGGAGCCGCCACCGGCCCGTGGGGTTACCGCCAAACCGGCCGACGCCCGCCAAAGGGCCCCAGCCCCGCCCCCACGGACGGACGAAGGGACCGGCCGAGTAAACTCGATCCCAGCCCTTTGCCGCCCGCGGAACCGAGGAATAGAACCCCCCGACGGCCGCCCCCGGTCGGCCTCGCCGGAGTGTAATTTCCGGCGATCGTCCTTTTCCTTGTGGACTCGCCGGCCCGACCTCGGAATACGTCCGAGCGGCCCGACGAGTCCCCCACCCAGGTAGTCCAGCCCCGACCCCGAAATACGTTCGGGCGGCCTGGAACTACCCTCCGTGCTGAGGACACCGGGGGACCACGTCCCTGGTGTGCAAGTCCTCAGCACGGGCTCCCCTCCAGTTGCCCCCGCACCACATACGAGGGCTCCTGAAAGAGGGTTACCCTGCCGGAGCACCGGCGTGCAATGGGTATTGAGACGGGGTCTTCCCACTTCCTCGGTGAGACGGCATCCCTGCCCACCTCGGGAGTGAGGACCGCCCACCCAGATCCCCAAGACCCCGCTGACACCCTCCCGCCCTGCCGGAGCACCGGCGTGCAATGGACGAGAGGGGCCAGTCCCCCCAGAGACACTCCCACCTACCCCCGGACAGGCAGGGGGCCGCCGGACGGGCCATTGCCCGAGAGATCCGAAGGCCCCACCACCATCAAGGGCAGGACACAGGAGCTCCCTCCCCGTGGTTTTTATCGAGGTTTTCCTTCCTCTAGGCCGGCGGGAGAGAGTAGAAACTCCCCCTAACGGTCACCGGCCGACCGGGCGATTGAAGTCAGGGCCGCCAACCCCTACCGGCTGTTGGAGTC